>CM064530.1:35524114-35682798 GCA_032716605.1 Paralithodes platypus
CAAACCTAGCCTAAAACATTCTGTTTTAAGTAGTAGTTTTGAAGCAAGTGCATACACTTAAAACCTGTCAGGTCAATAACACCTATACCCGCTACTTAAGCCTATAAAAATTCATGAAAATATTTGTATGCATAACTTCCCCAATGCATGTCTACACACACCAAATACACAGACAGTAGGCTTATATACAAATACATGGCCTCTTACCCAAAACCCAAGCCTTCCTTAACACACTTATTAGTTGAAACATCTATATTTTCTGGGTGTATGTTTTTAGGTAACCTTTCCCTTCTCTAGCACATAAATTGGGCATTACCCAGACCTACTGTCCCCGCCCCTCCCAGACACGCTTCCTAACAGCAGAGGACTCCTACACAGATTTTATTATATATTTCCCTTTATTTATGAACCGGTATTTATTTAATTTTTTTCATTATTTTCCTTGGGTTAAAAACTTTTTAAGGGGGTTGGGAGCTGTAATTGTTGTCATGCAAATGTTTCGTTCAATTATTGATATGAAGAAATTTATATCAATATAGAGATTTTTTCGTATCATACTTTCAACCTCCCTTCGTACTAATTTTCTACAATCTCTCTCTACACGACGTAATTTTACCTTGTCGAATTCCACAACTTGGATTAGAGAGTTGGACAGAATTGAAGTGGGGGAGGTGTTGAAAGGCCGAGTGCCACTATACTCTCCGTAAGGCAGGAGATATACAGTGAGGGAAAACTGTGAAAGGAACATTTTATTATTGTACAAAGCGAGAGATAGAGAGAGAGAAGAGAGAATAGAGAGAGAGAGAGAGAGAGATTTCTTCTTCTCTTTTGGAGAGAGAGCGACCACATCAAGGGAGAAATATAATAAAGAAGATGAATAGCGGGGACAAGAGGACAGTGGCTTGAGGGGCTCCACCTGAGTCTGTGTCTGGTTGAATGGTGGTGGAAGGAAGAGGTGGTGGAAGAGGTGGAAGAGGCGGAGGAAGTGGAAAAGGAAGGAGAATGAAGTGAAATAGGAAGACTTGAAATATGAGGACAAGTGGTGAGAGGAAGAGGAGGATGAGACGTATGTGAGGAGAAGAAAGATGATGATGGTGTAAGGAGGAGTATAATTAAAGGAGGTTCGAATAGGACATGTGTGAACAGGAATTATTGTAAGGAAGTGGGAGGGGTAGGGGAGTGTTGTTAAAAGGTGGAATGGTGTGAGTCAAGGGGAAGCAGGAGTGTTATGAGGAGAACAAGAGTGGCGAGAGGAATGTGAGCCAGATACATTAGAGTGATAGTAAGAGGATGAGCAGTGATGGGGAATGATGGATGGATTAAGGAAGGCAAGAAAGAGTGGCGCAGGACTGAAGAGGAGAGGTAGGAGAAGGAAGAGTTTGAAGATTGGAAGGAGTTAGAAAGTGCACCTGACTGCCTTTGACGAAAGTTGATGCATATTCGCAGCATTTGAAGTTTTTGCCATATTATGTATTGTTACAACCCACAACAGATTAAGTCCAATTGTTAAAAACATATTATGAATGAAGGCTGCTTTTAGACACATGGACCTTTTTTGTTTTGTATCAATTTTCCTTTCTGTACTGATTATCTCATAGCAAATATAAGTACGGTCGCGCTAATAAGTCATATCCCAGTTGTCATTACGTTTCGCTTGCTCTGTACTGTATTCATGTCTGTCAGATGTTGAATAGGGCGGGTAAGTGTAGTAACATGTGTGTATATTTCCCTCGATATGAAGAAATGAAGCTTAGATATTGCTGATACCAATTATTGATCAAAACATACATGGTGCCGAGATATCACTTATTAGCGCGACTGTACACTAAATGTAAGTAATGGTCATATAATATGTTTGTGCGATTAGTGTATCTATATAAATATATGTAAATCTTCCCAATTTACTGATTTGTCGAAACACTACTCCCGCATCAATGAGACCTTCCCAATGTTAACTTGGTCAACAACATTAATTATAACGGTAGCGCTAGTAATCCCAGTTAATGAAGGATTTAAGAGAGTATATAGGGGCAGGGGTTGTTTTATGTGTACTTTATATAATTATAGTTAACTGGTTACTATTCTTATAATTTGTTTTGAACGAAGAGGGCAACGTTTTTATTGTCTATATTATTGACATTTAACCATGTGTATGTTTCAGAAAAAAGTTGTTATACGATTATTTCAGTTTGTTTTCATATTATTATCAATTTAGGCATTAGGTGATCGTATTAAGTTTGGTGTAAACAATAATACAACTTTTACTACGATACCATAGCGGTCCTAAATTATAACTATTGCGGTAGCTACAATAACAAACATAACTGTCATACCATCATACATACTGTATACACTACCAAAGAAATGCGTTATCTACAAGATAAATACAAGTCGGTGAGAGAAAGAGAGAGAGAGAGAGAGAGAGAGAGAGAGAGAGAGAGAGAGAGCGAGAGAGAGAGAGAGCGAGAGCGAGAGAGCGAGAGCAAGAGAAACAAAGGCAACAGAACTATCATAAAATCCGTACCATGAAGATATACAGTAGGTCGTGAATCCGTCAACATAAATATATAAATCCATCCTGTGCTGTTGGCTCGGGTAGGTTGTTGTTGATTTGTAAATAACTTAGTTATCAGCAGCCATTGAGCGACGACCGACCTGGTGGGACAGTAAGAGGACAATATGTTTGTTAACACCATGGTATATGTCAAGTTTGAAAGTAGACAGACTATATTAAATATTGTAATGAATGCATGCATATTTACCTATATAACTTGATCGAAAGCTAGTCTATAATATGTTCTAAAAAGCAACCCCATCATCATCATCATATATAATATATATATATATATATATATATATATATATATATACTGTATATATAAAGAGTATGACCAGTGCTGATATATAGATCTTATTGATTGTGGAACGCGTTTCGGCTTATGCACAAGCCATCTTCAACCTAAAAAGCAAAGAAACAGCCTACATATAAATATCTACAAATCATAATAGATTCCATGAAGTAATACAAACGTGTAGGGGGTAAATGGGGTTAAGAGAGATCAAAACTTTTTGGAAAATACTTTAATCCATGTGTACCCTATTATCTAAATATACCGCAAAGTATTTATATACGAAACTAAACAAATTATTATATGTGAGAAGCGTAGAAATACGTGTACATTGTGTTGAGTTCAATCTAAATCTAATATCCTATTGTGTTCAAATCACATACTTCGTTAGGTAATTGTTTCAAATGTAAAGACCAAATCCCCGAAGTTTTGCGATCGTCAGTGGTGTATCAGTTTAAGTGTAGTGGATGTAATTCGTCGTACATTGGTCAAACCAAAACACCATTTCACCGCCAGGATCGCGGAGCATCGAGGAAGGTCTTTTAGAACGGATTTTCCGTTGTCCAAACCTTCATTCTCTGCTATACGAGACCATTCTGAAGCTTAAAATCACCCAATACACACACATGATTTTAGCATTTTGTACACATCTTCTAATGACAGTTCCCGCCTGATAGCCGAGAGCTTATTAACAACAGTTTCGTCCCGATCTAGGTTCCCAGGAGTCCTCAACACCCTTGCTGTGTTTTTTAGATATATGTGATATGTGGTATGTTATATTTTAGCATTCACAGTATTACTATATCTTGTATTTCATTTATTTTAGGATTTTATATTTAGATTTAACTCGACACAATGTACACTCATTTCTACGCTTCTCACATAATTATAATATTGTTTTTAGTTTTCGTAAATATATATACTTTGCATTATATTTAGATATTTAGGCACACATGGATTCAATTATTTTCCAAACATGTTTTGATCTCTCTTTAACCCCATTTACCCCCTACACCTTTGTATTATTTCATGAAATCAATTATGATTTGTAGATATTTATGAAGGCTGTTTCTTTGCTTTTTAGGCTGAAGATGGATTGTGCATAAGCCGAAACACGTCCCACAATCAATAAAGAGGCATATATCAGCACTGGTCTTACTCTTTATAATACGTCTCCGCTTCCCACGGGACGAAAGTATCGCTTCTATATATATATATATATATATATATATATATATATATATATATATATAATATTATATATATGTAAATATATACTGTATATACACATATATATATATATATATATATATATATATATATATATATATATATATATATATATATACAGTATATATATACTGGTATATATATATTGTTACAAGGGGAGGCTGGGGGAAAACAGATGCTCACATAGCCTAGCCCACAGCACCCTTACCCTGCAACAGACACGCTCTTAATATCTGACTCAAACACCAAGACACGCAGGTTCTCTAGGAAAAATGGCTATCCTCTTGGCTCTATTAAAGCAGCAACAAGGAGACACAACAATATCGATTGCCCCCGAGTCTGGTAGATAATGCGTATAATATTCAACAGTACTTTCCCTCTAGACTGCACCTAACTGAGGAAACATAACACTGCCAGACTCCCAGACACTTCATAGTATGGCCAATCGTTTAGAAATTAGGAACACTATAAAGCAGAAACATGGGGGGGGGGGGTCTGAAGCACTAACCTAAGACATGCAACACAAGAGTTGACATTCCAGTATGTTGGGGATATGTTACCCTTGAGCAGACCTCCAAACCATTGTGAATGCCAACTTCAATAATAAAGGAGAAATATACATGTAATATCAATAGGCAATGCAGTTAAACAATGGGAAAGAATGCACAGAAGAACAGGGTGAAGCTTATATATTAAGCTTGCCAAAGAAGAAGTGAATGCAGTAATTAGTATTAAACTAAAAAGGTTAAAATGAAACAACATGCTCAATATGACTCCAGTTCTTGCTATGCTCCAATCAACTAACAAACAAAAAGAAATATGCGGTATTCAAGGGAAAACACGAAACAAGCCAACACCGACAGACAAGGATGTTGCAATATCAAGGAGCGGGACAGGAGTGCCGGCCCTGCAACCGCGAGAGTTGGGCGGGGGCCTCGCGTGGCGGGTGAGGCTCCAGACGTTGCAAGAATACTCAATTATCTCCGGCAGCCTGTGCTCTCATCAACAACAAAAGTAATAAAATAATTATGATTCATCATTGTGTAACTTATGATAAACTTCATTAATCACTCAAGACTAAATAAACTAACTAATTCATAGGGCTGACAAGACGGCCACATATCACAGGGCGCCAGCCAGCTTCTCAAGGGCTCACTCATGGGAAACAAAGCCAGAGGCTAGCCTCGTGCCAGGCTCCTGCAATATAGGCCTCGTACTTGTAACTCACTGACAAATTATATACTTTAGGCTACACACTCATTTGGGAGTGACTCCCTCACACCCAGTCTGTTGGTGCATCTTGAAACAACAGACTACTCATACTTCAAATAAAACTACAAGACATACACAACTACAGTCTTTTTAGTATTTTTATAGTTTTTATATGTTTGTATTTAAATATTTTCGTCTATACAGAAACACAGCAACTCCTGCTTTACGGCCCTACGCTGGGCTACATACGGCAACTAACAAGCATCAGACGTAAACATGCTAATCAAACCAAAGCAGGAGGCTACACCAAAACAAACTGACCACTAAGATTTCCCCTTACAATATTCCCTCCCGAGACAAACAATCAGCCATGACATTATCAGTGCCTTTAATGTGCCGCACATGCAAACTGTATTCCTGCAACAAAAGAGCCCACCTAGTCAGCCGCTGATTTTTGCACTTAAATTTCTCCAAAAACTGGAGGGGATGGTGGTCGGAGTAGATCTTAATAGTTGGGCCATAGGCTGGTACATACACCTGAAAGTGCTGCAGGGACAAAACCATAGCCAGGAGCTCCTTCTCAACCACTGAGTAATTCCTCTGGGCTCGATTGAACTTCTTTGAGTAGAAGGACACTGGATGCTCTATCCCTGCATGCTCTTGCAGCAGCACCGCACCTATCCACACATCACTAGCGTCAGTAGCTAGGATAAATGGCAATACAAAGTCAGGAGCTCGCAGGATGGGATGGTGCGACAGGAGAGACTTAACTCTTGCAAAAGCCTCATGACCGTCTTCTGTCCATTTGAACTTGATGTCTTTCCGCAGTAAATTAGTCAGCGGAGCAAGTACGGTAGAGTAGTCCTTGATAAATCTCCGGTAGTACCCAATAATTCCCAGGAACCGTTGCAGAGATTTGCGAGTGGTAGGAGGAGAGAAACTATCAATAGCCTCCACCTTTGCCAAGGGGGGAGACACCTCACCATGTCCTACCACGAATCCCAAGTAATTGACAGTAGCCTGTACAAAGTCGCATTTCTCCAGATTTACAACCAAACCTGCTTCACTAAGTGTGGTAAACTATCAATGGAAGTTAAATATTACTAAGCTATAATGAATAAAATAAAATCAATCTAAATGAAAACTACTCTATATCTAAATTGAATTCAATCTGAAACAAGCTAATTTATATCCAAAGGTCTCACATAATAAATGTATATATATAGGGTAAGTTATAAGGGTTAATACTAGCCAGGAATTAACTCACCAATAGTTCCACATGGCAATGAGGCAAGGGAGAACGTTTTACCCAATATGGCGGTGGACAATGGGGAACGAGACTTCGGTCCCAAGACTCGAGTCAAGTTAAAGAAAGAATAAATGATTACATGGGAATGGACATGATTATTATAATTTATGCTTATCTATCAGTCATTCATGATGTCGATGAGAGCGTCGTGATGGTGTAGCTGTGTGTATTGCTGTATGTGTATTGTGATTAGAGGCACAAAAGCACGATCAACTGAGGGCGGAAAATTAGATGTTAACTGGTTGGTGTTCGTGAAGGCTCTGGCGTACCTCAAAACCACACCTTGCTGCCTTGGCAAACCGCCAGGAGCCCAAATTATCGTACCGCATTTAGGTTGCTCTATACGATAAATTATATTAATATATACGATAAATTATATATACTACATAAGACCATGGCAATATTGCTTAATAGCATATTAGGCCTTTTATAACTTAACTTATTTACAATCTTATAATATACGATCTACTCGTCCTACGTCGTTCTGTAGGAGAGATCATGACGTCACAGAGACATTAGAGATCACAAAAGAGTCATATTCTATCGTATTTATACGATACTAAGTCTTTTGAAAAGAAGCTCAACATTATCAACATGCTCTCGCCAGGTGCTATAAAAAATCACGACGTCATCAATATAGACTACACAATTAGGGATATCTTCTACTACCCGGTTCATCAATCGCTGAAATGTAGCCGGAGCGTTCTTAACCCGGGAACTGCAGGAAGACTCTTAAGAGTTCCCCCGGCGGACTGCGGAACGACTCTAAAGAGCGAGGCTTTTGAACCCGTACCAAAACCGCGCGTTTATAGGCAGGTGGCTAAAAATTGGTATGGGTATAGTACTACATGTCAACTCTCGATACCACCCTGCCACACGCTCGCCCCGCACTTCATTCATCAAAATTCTTTGATAATTCCCTTATATATTGCAATTTTGGGTCACTATGAGGCATTTTTATTGTTATATGGGTGGCCTACACACGTGTACGTACTCTACATAGCCTAAAAGGGATCAAAAAGGAGATATAATTATGTGATAATACGCAGTAACCCACCCCCTCCTCCCTCTGGTTCTATCCCCTGGGCGCGTGAAAATTCGGCAGGGAAATCTCGCCGCTCGATGACAATCTAGCCGCGCGGTGCCATTCGCTCCACATTTTTCAACTACGGACCGTTCCCCCCCCCCCCAGACATTTTTGGGGGGGTCAAATATATATGGGCCGATGCACGCAAACATTCCCTACACGCTGATGTACTTTTTATCGAAATTGGCAATGGGTCCCAAAATCATCATACATGCGCACAGTATGACCCTGTAAAAAAAAACCTGTGCGCCGCGGAGAGGTTAAGCCCGTAGGGCATCAGCTGACACTGGTAAACTGCCCCGTCCACCACAAAACTAGCAATTTTCTTGGCTCTCTCAGTCAACGGGACCTGCCAGTAACCTTTCACTAAGTCCACCTTGGTGATAAACGTGGCAGCCCCGATGCGGTCTACGGAGTCGTCAACTCTAGGTAATGGATAGGCTTCTGTCTGGGATAGAGCATTGACCCTCCTGAAATCAACACAAAAGCGGATCTTGCCATTCGGTTTTGGTTGCAAAGTCACTGGCGAAGACCACTCACTATATCCCTTCTTCACCTAACCCACAGTGGGGGCAGGTGGTTCGGTTTAGGCCGCATATGATCTTTTTGTTTATTGGCGGCAATGATATACGCCCCGGTACAGTACTCCGCGAGTTAGCTGACGCTATCAAAGAGGTGGCGCTGGATCTGGAGCGTGAGTCCGGGGGGAGCTGTAAGATCGTGGCAATTGAGAGCCGGACGAGAGTCCAAGGGTTGTCAGCGGAGGAGTATGAAGCCGTAAAAAATTCTGTTAACCGCGCCCTGAGGTGTCGGTTAGTAGAAACGAGGCACCGCTTTGTATCGCTCACTCTCAGCATCCGGGACCTCGACCAGGATGGTGTCCACCTCGATTTAGACACCAATCAAGTCCTATATGATAAGATTGTAGGGCTAACGAAGCGTTGGCTAGAGAGGGACGCCGGGGTTGTGTCATTGCGCCTGCCTAAGTCCTGCATCCCACCCATCATCTTTCCCCAATAATTTTCTTTTCCGTTTCAGACTTCCTGTGACATAATTATGACCTGACCTAAAAAAAAATCTTGTTCAATATGATCCATTAGTAGGTATTGCTATTTAGTGTACTATCTTTTCTCCATAACATAGAAGTCCGCCGATCGGCGTCTCTTAACTAGACTATTATTTGGCCGTTGTTTTTGTAATTTAACATTTAGATACATAACCTATAGGCTCACATGCAAAATGAATAAAGACAATAAAGAGACACCGTCTAGTGGGGTGCTGATCAAAGCCCCTAAAAATCAAAGGCCGGGACTTCGGGGAGTATTAAATAGGCTAATTGAGGACGTCAACACTTTCATCACTACTGCCGAACTAGAGGAATTGGAGGCTAGATTAGAAAACGTCCAAGCTACCCACAGTCGTATTACGGCTCTGAGTGAGGTGATTGTGGCTGACATGATAGAGGAGGAAGAGATAGTTACAGAGTGTGATAATCGCGCCCTCTATGACGAACCTGTCTCTAGAGTGAAGTACCTATTACAGCGTGCTGTCACGAGTAAGAAGGGAGGCGATAATGAGGCCCATAGAAGGGCTGACCCAAAATATACTGTACACCTCCCAAAGCTCAATCTTCCTACATTTGGGGGGCAAGTTAACTAAGTGATTAGCTTTTTGGGACGTATTTTGATCTACGGTTCATGAATCCTCTTTGGATAATGTCCGCAAGTTTCACTATCTGAAGGGGCAAATGGAAGGAGAGGCCTTACATTTGATAGAGGGTTTTGCAGTAGTGGGTGGTAGTTATCTTGAAGCGGTACACTTATTAGAGTCCTCATACGGGGATAGAGAGCAGTTGAAGATGGCCCATGTCGTTGCCTTGTTGGGGCTCGCAGAACCACAGTATAAGGTTGATGAGTTGACAAACTTCAGGGCAAATATGGAGTGCCATACTCGATCGCTAGACACCCTAGGGCTTACCACGCAGGAAATGATAGTCATTATCTTGCGTCAGAAGCTTCCTATGGCAATACTTGATAAGGTAAGATCATTTGAGCTGGGGGAGTTCAAAACTCAGATCAGTAGGGAAATCAATAATCTACAGTTGAACAAAGGGAGAATGTATGTGTCGGGAGGGAGTGAGAATGTGGAGAAGAGGGGAACAGTAAGCATGACAGTGGGGACTAAAGAAAAGAAAGATGGTGCGTATAAGAAACCCGCTCAGATTCTATGTAAGCTATGTAACAACAAACATAAAGGAGTTTCTGCGTAAAATACCCAACAAATGAGACAAAACTAGCACAGGCGAACAGATTGAAGCTATGTGTATGTTGTCTAAGTAAAGAACATGGTAAGCAGGGACAATGTACTGCTACATATTTAAGGCCCTGTCGCCACAGCAAAGGACATCACTTTGATAAGTTGTGTCCTACAGCAGATAAAGTCAAAGACGTCAAAACAGAGGGTGCTACAACTGTGACACTAGGTAGCACGCAAGACACCACTATATTGCCCACAATACAGATTCCCATGGAAGGTAATGACAGTAACAAGGTTTGTCGGGTACTTCTGGATCAAGGGTCTCAACGTTCCTTTATAAAGAGGTCCATACTAGTGGGACTGAAGCACCGAATCATAGGGGCTGAGACTCTTCGATTACAGGGCTTCACAGGGGTTACTGATAAGCAAGACTACGAGATAGCGGAGATTTCATATTTCTACTGTAAAAACCGGTACTTTATGACTTGTATCATAGTAGACACCCTACCAGAATATGTATCTGTGGGTGTGAAGAAGGTGGAACACGCATTATGTAGCAATGGGGTTAACTTGTCAGATCCCATGGGAAATCAGAGTGAGGTGCCTGTTCTACTTGGTGTGGATCATTATTATGAAGTAGTATACCCTGGATTTAAAAAGATGTGTGGTGTAATTTTAATCCCCACTAAATTTGGATATTGCATGAGCGGAAAGGTGCATACTACACAGTCAAAGGTCCTGGTCGACACGGTCTCGATATATAGAGTCAATGTAACCGCGGCAGAGGAGTTGGGAAGGGAGGATTCCCAACCTAGTGACCCTAAGATGGCTGCCGAGTTCGACCTGGAACGACTGTGGAGATTGGATCACATAGGCAGTAATCCTATGGAGACTGATTATGACTCGGAGGTTGCGCTACATAGGTTTGACGAGTCTGTGTGCTACTGTGCCTCAGACAATCAATATAAAGTTAGTTTACCCTGGAAGAACAGTGAGATAAAACTTGTTGCCGTCTTTCCCCTTGATCTCGCAGATAATGCTCTGGTCGGGAGTATTTGGCGGAATTGACGGGATAGGGTAATAGTCGTCTTTGAGGTAGTTTCGGTGTAATTCAAAAAATAATTTCATAGGGAGAATACCCGGTAGTTCTACAAACGGTGGTATTGCTTCCCCAGACAATTTCTGGCAATAGTTCCGGCCAACCTCGAGATATTTCTTCCCCTTGCGAACTTGGACTAGCTCGTACACAATTCGTTAGTAACCGATGATTTCTTTCACATACAGCGTTCCCTTGTGGATAATACGGGGAGTTATGTTTTATCTGGTAACCCAAAGTATCCCCCAAATGTTGCCTAATTTCATTATTAAACTCCTTTCCTCTATCACTCAGAATACATCCGGGGGTGCCATACACAAAAATGACTTTCTCCAGAATACTATTAGCCACAGTCTCAGCTTTCTTGTCCGGAATAGTACAAGCAACCGTATATTTTGAAAAGACGTCGACACAGGTATAAATGTACCTTTTGTTCGTCTGTCTAGGCAGAGGTCATAATGTCCACAGACAACTTTTCACACTGTTTTCAGGCCAGAATGTGTCTTTGTGTTTGTTTGGGTACTCGTCCGTCTTTCCCTCTTTGACACCCCAAACAACTTTGGATCACTTCTTCAGCAATTTTGTCAGCTCGTAAGGTCCAGTACCTTTCATTAAACTGCTTCAAGACTCTAGACTGACCTAGATGAGCCCCCTTCCCCCCCTGTCCGTGGAGAATTTTAATCATGTGTTCAGCCTCAAGGTAATCTAATACCACCCGATCCTCCGTAGAATCCCTCCAGGCTCCCTCAGAAAATTTTACTTTATCTTCACAATTTGGTATCGGATCATTCTTTTTCTTGTTGGGTCGAGTTGGTTGGACTGGTGCTACAGTTAATCTGGATAGACCATCGGCACTGGTATGTAATTTACCCGGTCGATGCCTAACTTCCAAGGATATTCCTCCAGAATCCCCTTCCACCTAACAAGCAATCCATCTTCTGTCTTCATTTTTATAAGCCATTGTAAACTATGGTGGTCCGTGATTACTTCAAAATGAACTCCGGCTAAAAAAGAACGGAAATATTGTACAGCCCAGACTAAAGCTAGACATTCTTTTTTAGTAACGCTGTAATTCTTTTCGCCCTTATTCAGGGTCCGGCTGACACATGCCACTATGCCTTCTTTCCCATCCACCTTCTGGGCCAAGACTGCCCCTAGCCCTTCATCAGAAGCATCGGTGTACAATTGGAACGGCTTGGTAAAATCAGGATGACAAACAATGGGGTTAGAGGTTAGCTTTTGTTTCAGGTGATCAAAAGCTGTTTGACAGCTCTGGTCTCCATCAAATTGCCTCCCTTTTTCAAGTCTCTTAGTCATAGGTCGAGCAATTTTCGAAAAATGTGGTATAAACTTTCGATAATAGGAAGCCATTCCCAGAAACGCTCTGATTACTTTGACAGTGGTGGGGGTGAAATTTCTGCGATAGCTTTTACTTTAACCCTTGTCTAACGGGGGGGTTTGGGCTTATTTGGGCTTATTCAGGGCCTCCTGAATGATAAATCAAGTATCTGCATGAAAAACAAAAATATTTAGCAAAAAACTAGGCGCTAAAAGTTTCAAAATGAGACCAGAACGAGCTACGTAGCACTCGTGGTTCTCATACAGTGATACCAGTAACATGGGAGTAACATGGGAGTTTAGCGTATAGCGGCATATTTTTCCCAGCTATGCTCACTACTGGCTACACTGCCGGCCTCTCGAGAACACAGGGAACATGAGTTAATGGGCGGCGGTAAGCCCTGGGAGTCGGCTGTCTGGCCCGCTGCGCTCCCGGCCATTTGCACTCGATTTTAACCCTTTAAAAGCCTTAATAATGCTCCTAACTTGCTGCAAATTGGAGCCTGACTTAAGTCCAGCCCCGATCTTTAACCCCTTATTGGCGGCCCACAACATAAGTCGAGTTAAATAAATTTGGACTATGTGGCGGCTCACACCATAAGTCGTGTGGCAATTTCAGCACGTAATGTTGCTGAGAGAGAGAGACAAGTGGTGGCAGGAGAGTAGCGAGCGTATGACTGCTCCAGACCACCGCGGCGGGCCTACTGACATGAATCCCACCCTCCTCTAGCCTCTCACACTCGCTACATAGTGAAATGTATGGGGAAAGTACAGAATTACATGGTTTTTGCACTCGTGTTGCGCGGTTGTTGCAAGAAAACTAGCGGTCATACAAGGATCGTTGTGGTGTCATTGGAAAGCTCTGTTTATGCCGTTTCAGGGATAGATGCTTGTTTTATGCTCTGGGTCTTATTTAGGCATGAAAATGATCATGTAAACAGCCCTATTTTGGCTAAAAACACCCCGCTGGGCGGTACATATAAATAGACCGCCTAGCCCGCCAATAAGGTGTTAAGGTTTAAAGGTGTCAGGCTGAATACCTTTCTTGGAAACCACATGTCCTAAGTATGCTACTTCGTGGGCCCCTAATTGGCACTTGGAAGGCTTTAATTTAAGTTCTGCCCTTCTTATTCTCTCTAATACTTCTCGTAGTCAGGTGATATGTTCCTCCCAAACTGTTTGAAAAGATTATGATATCGTCCAGGTAAGCTAGGCAAGTTCTTCATGTCAATCCACTCAGTACTTCATCCATGACTCTAGTAAAACTGGCTAGTCCATTACAAACTCCGAAGGGTAAAACCGTGAACTGGTAGAGTTTACCTTCGCTCGTGGCAAACGCGGTTTTTCTCCTGGTCCTCTGACCTAACTTGTACTTGCCAGTACCCACTTTGTAGATCTAGGGTGGAAAACGACATTGACCCATTTAGTGATTCTAGCGAGTCATCAATACGAGGTAGGGGTTGAGCATCTTTGATAGTAACATCATTCAGTTTTTCTGTAATTCACACAGAACCGAGTGGACTCGTCTTTTTTGTTTTTACTAGGACTACCGGAGATGACAGCGGACTGTAGGATTCCACTACTATTCCTTGCTTAACAATATCATCTATCAGTTCCTTCTCCTTCTCTAGCGAGGGTTGTCTAGAGTTGTCTAATAGGGGGTCCTTGAGTATGTATCTCGTGTGTGTGTCGGGCTCGGGCCGATCCGTGGTCCCCTTCATCTTGGGCAAAGACGTCTCTGTAAGCCCAGAGTAGTTCATGAGAAGTACCAGCTTGGTCTGATGTCAATTGTTTTGGGATCTCAGGTAAGTTAATTGGCCCGTTAGTCCCAACAGTGGTGGGATGCGCGGTGTGTAACTTGTCCTAACAGTCTTCCCTTTTGGTAATTGATCGTATTCTCTCCAAAGTTAGCAAGAACTAATTTCCTCTGATCGGTAGTAATAAAGGTGGGAGATATTCGAGCTTCATTCTGTGCATCTGGTTCAAAAATCTCGGCAGTCATTCCCTGATATCTGGGAATTTCTATCATTCTCCATGTTTTAGGGAAGATAGAAATGTTTCCCGTGGTAGCTACTATTTGGGGTCGTAGTGTGGTCGTCGTGTCTTTTGGGCCACACTGTATGGTTACCCCCAAATGACTCATAAGATCTATTCCCAGATATCCATCTACTCCGCTGTAGAATTTTCCCGATAAAACACAACAATCGGTGGTGAATTTAATTCCTTTCCACTGTACCACCAAGGAGTTAGTTCTCCCTAAAATTGTCAATGGTTGACCTCCGGCTCCTGACAACTGAATACTAGTTTGGTTTAGTGGTCCTATTTCTTTCTGACCATTTTTCACAAAATTCTCCGAAAGACAACTTCTATTTGCCCCGGTATCTATTAACATGTTTGCGGCTTTCCCATTTATTTCTATTATTTCGCAAGGCGTTTGTCTCTCTAATATATTAACATCCCCATATCGCCTTTCTATGAGAGGTTTAGGGGAAAATGTTCTCCCCCTTCTGGCATTGTGATTTTTGGTGGGGTCTCTGTTTCTCTGTACTCTACTGGAAGCATTCCTCTCTGGTTTGGATTTATCATCATCGGCAGGGGTCGATCATTTGGAGGTGTGGGTCTCGAGTTAATCTGTGTGTCGGGGTTTGGGGACGGTTGGAACAGTTCCTAGCTAGGTGTCCGGTTTGTCTGCATATAAAGCATCGGATCGTTGTTCCCTGATACCCTTTGTTTGGGTTCTCCTCCTCCCCTTTCTTTTTATCCTCCTTTAGCTCTCTGGCTTCCATTACTTAGTTAATTACATCCATAAGTTCCTTTGTGTTTGTCACTTCATGCATAATACAGTGCTTTCTAGCTTCCACAGAACATGCTTGAATCACAATCTCTCTTATTTCTGTCTCCTGACTCTCCTGGTCCATGTGAGGATAAGCAATTTTGAAATTTTTCGTGATCTCCCTCCTCAGGGTTCTCGCATTGTGTCCTACTAATATCATGCTCTTTAGTTTGTTTCTGGCCTTCCTTGTGGAGGTTTCTCGGTCAAATTCTTCTATCAGAGTATTCCTAACTTCTGCCCATGGCACTAGTCCCTCTAGACGTACCCTTACATCATTGAGGGCTTTGCCTAAGTGTGCCTTTCCATAGGCTATCTTCTTTTCATCTTCTCCCACATCATGGAGAGTGAATTGACATTCTAATTGTTCAATCCATAATTCGATTTATTCTTTTCCCTCTTCCCATAATCTAAACGGTAATAATGTCGTCATTATGTCTGGTTCGTTAGATAAATATACTCAATCCGAACAATTTGTCGATTCCCACCGCTTGCCACCAAAATATAGTACTACTTTTATCTAATTCTCAGTATACTACTAAGGTGGGAATAATTCGACAGTTGTTCAGAAGTTTGTATCCTTTATTTAACAAACTCCCTAATAGTTTTATGTTCCCCTAGCAATTGATTCTCTGTTCGGGCCGAAATGAGTTCAACACTCGAATTGAATATTATCGTCGACCCACAATAGATTGTACGTTGGAACTCACAAGTACCCGTTACCACCTATTTGGATACCCACTATTCAGGTATTGACTCACTCCGACTTCGATCCAAAGGCACATTACTAGTCTCCAAAATAGTATATCAGCTTTACCGGGCCTCAATATGTCTAATCCAAAGACCAAGACTTTAATGAATTTGACCGCTATTTACCTATCTTTAACACTCTTACATTTTCTATATTTTTATCTTCAACACAAATAAATCTGTACCCGTAGGCACCTACATTAATATACCCTTTGTTTTGGAATATTTCCACTCTGACTTCCCATCTGACAAATAAATAAACTCAATAATATTTACACCACTTACTCAAATAATATTTCTAATTACATAGTCCAATACAATCAATATTTCATAAACACCTATATTATCAATATTCAACACTTAATTCTCTATTTATCATGATTACATTATTATCCTCAATGTTTAAGCCGACTGATATTATATTTATCAACTCACTAACTACTTATCTCAGGAGTACAATATTTCCTCACTACAGTAGCCTCGACTTGTTACTTATATCATAATCACAAAGTTCATTATCAAACAAGCGAATTTTTCTTCTTAAATGTTACGAATAATAATGTTTCCTTTATAGCAAAAAAGTATATTTCATCATATGGACTAGTGTCCGTTCCAACTATTTCTCAAGCTAGATCTAAACTATCTGCAACTATTATTTATCCCCATGTCATTCCTATAGTTGTTTCTAACTCTTAATCCCTTATTTCATCTGCCCCATATCTGTATAGTTTACAATTATCTACTAACCTAGAAGATGCTATACTATTGGTAGCTAAGTGGCATGGATCCTTCTCTATAAATAACAGCTCCTTTCTCTCAACACGTCATCCTTTTATTTATTTCATAAGTCTAATCTCTTTCTTTTTATTTTGTTCTATAAGAACACACCAATTCTAAGGGTTGGAACCACATGGTTTGTCAAACATTTCTCTCATTTTAATAATGGTATTTCGAGCCCATAAGGGTCCTGTAAAAAGTCTTGGGTACCTCTGGAACAATCTTCACCACCTCAAGGCCGGCCAATAGTTTTTCTGGAAATCCTCAGTTCCATCTACTATTATGTCGTCCCTCTTGAACCGCTTGGCTATAGGTGTGTAAGCCAGCGATGTGACGACAAGCACCCGGATACTTGAGGTGTATCTGGCTAGTAGACGAAAGCTGTGTTGGGCCAGAGGTGACTTTATTGGGGCGGGATAGGCGAGCTGGGAGGCTGGAGCAGGTGTAGCCAAGTTCCCATTATTGCCCAGGTATGGGAGAGAGTGGGAGTTGTTGGCAAGTGAACCCAGTGGGGCACGTGATGGGAGTGACGTCTGCAGACCCCCCCCCCCCCTCTTTATAGCCCCGCCTCACGAATTGCCGCGCTGTGATTGGTTGAGCCAGCCGCCCGGGCAGTGGTTTCTCCAGCCACGCAGTTTGAACATTTTTTTTCCCCTCTCCTCTGATCTTATCTCTTCGTAATAGGTCCCAGGGAGATGGTTGCAAAGGTCCTGTAGTGGCTTATGGGAGTATAGGGCTTGAACTGATGTCGTAGACCTATTGCAACTCGAAGAAACGTGTGGGCATCTGGCTCAGTTTTTGCTTGCTCTGACAATGGAGGCTTCTGATTGGCTGCACGGGAGGTTGTGGCAGAGTTGGGGGAAACGTCAGGAATGGCAAACTCAGCTGGTTTAAAGAGATAATCAAATGCAGCACGTTGATTGGCTGGCAGGATTCTTACTTTAATAATAATAATAATATAATAATACAAATAATAATAATAATAAATTAGATGTTTGGCTTCTTTTTAAAGTGGATCACGAAAATATCATCATCAGCACGGCTAAGGTTGAAAATCGGATGACGAAAGTAACATCATCAGCAAGGCTATGGCTGGGAAACGGATGACGAAAATAACGTCATCGGCACGTGAAAGTGTTAAATAGGCCACCATGGGTGATAGCCTAACGGAAAACAAAAATGTTGGAATACGGAGAAATAGGCTATCAGTTGTGATAGCCTAACAGAAGATAAACATTTTGAAATACGCATAATAGGCCACCAGGCGATAGCTTAATTGAAATAACAAAAATTGAAATATGCAGAAATATCCAGCGGTGATGGCATAACCGAAAATTTAAAAATAAATAAATACACATAAATAGGCTACCAGGGGTGATATCCTAACTGAAAACCAAAACATTGAAATACGCAGCAATAGGCTACCAGGGGTCATAACCTAACTAAAAACATATATATATATATATATATATAAAGAGTAAGACCAGTACTGATATATACATCTTTATTGGTTATGGGACTCGTTTCGGCTTATGCACAAGCCAGCTTCAGCCTATAAAGCAAAGAAACAGCCTACATAAATATCTACAAATCATAGTAGATCTCATGAAAAAATACAATCGTGTAGGGGGTAAAACATGGAGTTAAAGAGAGATCAAAACATGTTTGTATTATTTCATGAAATTTACTATGATTTGTAGACATTTATGTAGGCTGTTTCTTTGCTTTTTTGGCTGTAGATGGCTTGTGCATAAGTCGAAACCCGTCCCACAATCAATAAAGATGTAGGCCTATATATCAGCACTGGTCTTACTTTTTATAATATGTCTCCGCTTCCCACGTGACGAAAGTATCGCTTCTATATATGTATATACAGTATATATATATAAATATAACAGAATATGGAACTAAATATACAATTAACCAAATAGAGATTATATAAAAATAAAAAGTGTAACTGCACACAAGGGATTAATATACTGTATCAACAGATGGGGCTGGTGTAGTTGTAGGCTAGTAACGCAGGACTTATTTTTTTTTTTTTTTATAAACAAAGATTATCAGTCGAAGGTTTCTACAAGATCATGCAAGCAACAACTAAAATTGTATATAATTATATATATACAGTATATATATATATTTAATAGTGGCCCCTTCATCATTGATGATATTGCCTATTAATATAATAGTCTCCATTCAACACCCGCGTCAGCCATTTGAATTAACCGCCGCGGGAGGAACAGGAGAACAACTTCATAAGTGCAACGCGTATTCTCTGATGGAATCGTCATTATGAATTGGGTACCCTACAGAAAAAACTAAAACAAAAAAAAGAGAAATTAACTTAACCCTTCTTTGGCGGCGCGCATCATATGTCGAGTGAAAGAAATTTGGACTATGTGACGGCTCACAACATAAGTCGTGTGGCATTTTCAGCACGTAATGTTGCTGAGAGAGAGAGACCAGTGGTGGCAGGAGAGTAGCGAGCGTATGACTGCTCCAGACGACCGCGGTGGACCAACTGACATGAACCCCACCCTCCTCCACCCTCTCACACTCGCTACATAGTGAATTGTGTGGGGAAAGTACCGAATTACATGGTTTTTGCACTCGTGTTGCGCGGTTGTTGCAAGAAAACTAGCGGTCATACAAGGATCGTTGTGGTGTCATTGGAAAGCTCGGTTTATGCCCTTTCAGGGATAGATACTTGTTTTACGCTCTGGGTCTTATTTAGGCATGAAAATGATCATGTAAACAGCCCTATTTTGGGTAAAAACACCCCGCTGGTGGCTACATATTATTTACCTCCTAGGCTGCTCGTTAGGTGTTAATGTCTGTTATATTATGGCTTTCCATATGTGGATTTCTTGTGCGTGGCTACCCGACGCCCGGTCCCCTAGCGGCCATCTCGTCCTTCTACCTCCCGCGGCCGTACCGTGAGGGTGGTGGTCCTTGTGCTCCAGCTTCATTCGACGTTCGCTCGCTTCTCGTGAGTCTTTGCTCATTTGTATACATCTGAAGGGTAGTGGACAGGGTTTTAGATTAGCTAGCACAAGGCTGCCCCATTAGTACGCCCGCAGGGGTTGTATAATTCAATTTAGGGTACTATTGTACCAGGCGCCGATGTGTAGGCCTACCAGGTTCGACGCGCCATGAGGTTTGTTTTGTTTTCTTCTTTGCGCCATAGCTCTCTTATAGATTATTTAGGAGGCTAACTTCCCACAAGATTATGCTTCAGGCCATCACTATGAGGCAGTTGCATTTATACTTTTAGCAGATGCTCTGATGCAAGGGTGGCCGCACGTGGTGCGGTGCCTTCTGGAGTCCGGTTTCTGCGCTTGGGCCCCGTTCCGTGGGCCCCTCTTCCTCGTGCTGCTGCTATGTGTTCTTCGGAGCGTGCTGTGGCTGCTGTGGCTACTGGTTCTTCGGAACTTCTGGGTGCTGCTCCTCCTGCAAGTTCGTTGGAGCGTTTGGTTTCTACCATGTTTTGTTTCGTCGAGCCTCGTGGCCAGCCTCGTTAGGGGTCTCCAGTGTAGGCTAGAGATATATTTATTGTTTATAAATTTACTCTGTGTTTTGTTATAGCCTATGTTATCCCCGTTGTTACGCATGTATGCTCTACATGTTTCTAGTTTTTTTTTCTTTGGGAGACGTCCCATTGTTTGTAGAGGTTTTGGGGGGTGTTTTGATTTCCCGGCTAAGTCAACACCTCTAGAAATCTTTTGGTTAGTCTCTCCGGCGGCTTTCTCAGCAGGGCCGCCAGTTTCTACTCTTGCAGAGGTTTAAGGAACTATCCAAATGTTCCGGCGTTGTGTGCATGTTTGTGTTTTTTTTTTTGGGGGGGGGGGGTTGACTTCCCAGCTAAGTCAACACGTCTAGAAATGTTTTTGGTTTGTATCTCCGGCGGCTTTCTCAGCAGGGCCGCCGGTTGCTACTCTTGCAGGTGTTTAAGGAACTATCCAAATGTCCCGTCGTTGTGCTGAACCACATACCTCCCGGCGGATATGCTACTTTCTAAAGGGAACATTTTACTCGGCCTGCCGAGGGAACTCGCCCTGAACGTTAGCCTCATGTAACAAGACTTAACCGCTCGGTGATACCGTCAAAGTGGGAAATACTATATAACCTGGTCATAATGCTTAATCGCCCTGCGGCGATATAGTCAGATGGATCGGACTATATGTCATAGTCATTGATAGTAGACGAAGTGCAGTCATACGCTTGCACTACTTGAAATAGTCACGGAAGGGTAACACGCTGTAAACACGTTTTTTGGGCCAGTGACACTTGTCACAGGTAAGCAGTTCCACACCGAATAATCTCAGTGTGTTTTGCTGGGTCAGGTCCGGTCGAAGGTTAGAATAGTAGTGGCTATTTCTAATTTTCCGGCGGCCTTGAGATAGGATGTATAACACCTCTCAGGTTATCCTTATGAGCATTGATTCCTGGAAATTTTCTTTCCATGTCTCTTCACATCCTGAGCGGCATGGCAAAGGACGATCCCGTTCCCCGCACGGGGGAGGATTCAGTTCCTTTTTACAAGTTTTTCACTTTGGTTGCCATACCTACCTGTTTTTTGCTCTAACATTCCGATAATTGCACGCTGTGATTGGTGCAGGGTGGATCTAAGTTTGTCTCTGGACTTCCCAGCAATGCCCGGTGGGCGTAGAGCCTTTTGCGGAATGGGGGTTGTTGGTTTTCTAGATCATCCGGGCCTTGCAACCTTGATCGATATATACGTAAAATTACCTCCTATACCAAAGAGTGGAAATTGATTGTAGAAGCTAACTTTCAATGAAAATTTCCCCAAGGTCACAGTCATCGTTGTGTCGATGCAACAAATACTGAACACTTAGTTGAACAATGGTCCATTAGCAGTGACTAGGACCACGTTGAGGTAAACCCAAAACCCTCCTCCCCCGGTACAAGAACCCGCCACGCTCCGCCCGACACCGCTCTAGATTGACGCCCCAGCGACAGATCGGACACTTCCGGCTGCGGCCCTCGCTCACCCGAGTGACAGGATAGAGCCGAGGTCGCAAGAAAGGGTAAGCCATTTTCTCTTCCTAGTTAAGTCTAAGACAAGATGGGTTCAATTTTAGTATCTCCTTTAATGGTCCCTACGATTAATTACGCCGGTGTTACGGCTCATAATTGTGTCATGCAGTTATGCCAGCGAGACGGCTCACAATTTTTCAGCTGAACCTAAGCCGGCCACGCGGCTTGCTTTTATCTTATCCTAAATAAAGTAGGTGAGACAGTGCAACGTTTTTACCTTATTTTCGTTGATCTATCATTGTTGCCAACATGAGATATTACGGATAACGAATATGAATTAGGATGTGTTCAGCTGTAAATTAGGGACAGAAGTCTTACAAGTAGAGTTTCGAAATGGACTTTCATTATGTGGAACACATAACAAAGATATTCGTAGACGCCAAATTCATTGTATCTACGGGTTGTCCTCTTGATATAGGTACCTGGAAGTCTCCAACCCTAGTTCTCCCATCCGGAAAGGTTCAGGTTCACTACCTCGCACACCCCCAACCACTATGGTTACAGCACTAACTCGGATTGGCTAATACCTGCGAGTTACTTCTCGGCGGACAATCGGGCCCTGCAAACCTGGAACGGCAATCAGAATTCAAATACTTGGGTTTCATTAGACGCTGTTCGTCTCCGGTAAGGGAAGATGTGACGAGCACAGTTTTGGTATTTTTTCCCTACCCGACATCAACTTACGACGGCGGGTTATAGGGTCAAGTCTTTGTCTAACCCCTCGGACTTTTAGTCACCATTTGTGAACACGGTATAACCAACGGACCTTCCGCTTTTCTCCGGCCACTGGACTCCACCAGAGTCTCTATTGTTTTGGAGAGTAACGTTCCATCCGGCGCGTTCGCCCCTGTTTTGGCGGAGTTAAACAGTACATTACGGACTCAGTAAGGCAAACGTAGGTTTCAGGTCAGGGTCACAAGTTTAGCACCCCAATGACCTCTAGCTTCAATTCCTCCACTTCCCCGGTGGAGGGGTCGGAATTGAGGAAGGATACATAGACACGGTTTCGGACATTTACGCTCGGTAGACTGGTGGGTATATCACCCACTGTAAACTCTAGGGACATGGCCTACCGGAGTTCACTATCTTCCTGTCGGAATACCACGTAATGATAGGCGATCTAAGTCGCATCAGTCCCCGGGGATTTGGAAGATCGACTCGTATTAATGAATACAAACGATCGTCTGGGGCACTATCCAGTTTTTTCCTACACCAAGATGTCTCCTAAAAATGTTTACCTATACAGTATATGTCACGTTTCACGGTCGACATGTCAAAGCCGGGAAACAGAGTAAATTTTTACTTGTTTTCGGGTTCATAAAACAGTGTTGAGGCGAGACGGCGTATACCCGCAATGACCGCCGGACAAGCGGTCAGGTTAGATGCCTCCGGTATTTCTTCCCCATTACCCACTTACATTGTACGAGTGCCAGTCGAGACGACTTAAAAACCTCTACTAAAACAGTAATGCTGCCTAGGGCATGCCCTCCAGCAATAGATGATTAGCTGGTGCAGTCTACAGGTTTGATAGCTGACCAGAGGGTAAGGTGTTGTACCATGGGTTGAAATCAGTGTAGGGCCAGTGAATCAGACACTGTCTGCCTCCCCGACCCAATGACAGTCCCGGGTCGGTTGCTCCAATCTTACTATCGAGTCGTTTTATTACGATTCCGGTTGTATAAAAGTATACACAAAATTTACTAAGCCCCCCCTCGCTAAAATCTTCGGATTTAGCCGTACGGGTCACTTCAGTTACGATATTTGGGTCTGGTTTTTCGAGATTCAATCTCACCGCCCAAAACTTAGTTTCGGTCCAGGACCCTGGCCAACAGAGCTGTTCGTAATGTCGCTCAGCCGTACGCACCCGGTGGTATACCGTGGCTCCCCGGCTGGTTTCCATAAATTAGCACAAGTTACTGTAGAATAGTGACGTTCCCTTCAAGTTGACTCAATCTGCCAAGTTACAAGGGTTAAAGACGTGATATAGGCTCAGGCCATGCTTACGTATCTACAAGTTAGTGGAAATAGTTCTGTACGTACAGCAGGGTTGTTTTTTTATGAGTTTTATAGCAATCCCTAACACTTCAGTATTTTAAGGATTCGGTTTCATCTTTGATTAAGATCACAAAAGTACAAGGGGAGGAATTCCTCGCAGTTGGCGCTTGATGAGGGCACAACTACGAGTTCTATACCTTAAGGACGCTTATTGATCGAGAGTCACAGCCAGTGATTCCCAGAAAGATGGGCATCCCAGGAGTAGACTCGTCGAGGTAATCGAGCGAGTACCGCTAAGTATAGAAGTACGCAGGGCTTTGCCACTTACAAAATAGCTCTAAGGTTGACCCGGCTCCACGGCTTGTTCTGTCGTGTCTGATCGTCTGCCTATGATAGGTTAGTTCCCGAAAAGATTCGGTAACAGGCTTTTGGGGGTTATTCATCCCCTGGGTCGGAGTTTTGTCTACTCCATGGAGATTCATTTTACCAAAGTCTCGAGATAAGGGTCAGTACTGATTTCACGACGTCATCAGTCTATCTGGTCTACCAAGCACCGTTTCATCCCAATCATTCGACTGGGATGGCTCAGTAATGCATGTGGTTCGATAGTTATTTTAGATGAAGCACCTGCAGGGCCATCCCAATCATTCGATTAAGATGGCTCATTTAAGCAAGTTGTCAAGGACTCCACGTTGGTAGTCAATACCGGCTGTGACCAACCCCTCGGGACTGGCTCGCCCCTTTTACAAGGATAGGTGGTTCACTATTTGTAAAAGTCCACGGTGGAAGCCCGCCGGGTTTCACTAGGTCCCGGCGCCACCATTAAGACAGTAGACACAGCATTCTGGCAATGGAACCTCCACCGAATTTCACTAGATCCCGGCCCCCATCCTTACGACAGTATGAGCAGCCTTCTGGCAGTTGAACCTAATGTTGGAGTTTTTTTGTGTGACCTAAAAACACTTGGAATTCAAAGTATCTTCTCCCATTAGTTGGTTTTCTCATCCCGGCGTTTGCCGGAAACTATGGAATAAACGTACCTCCGGTTTTTTCACCCCTTTTTTCACCCCAGTTGGTCCCCGACACCCGCAATAATGCGCGTAACATTAGTTTCGGGGGCTAATCGAGCCTTGGGCACGGCCTGATTTTTGAATGCATGATGATTTCTGGCTCCACGGTGACTAACTAAGCCCGACATTAACAATTCCAAGATAGGAAGCTGGGTAGGATCGCCTTCCCTTTACCAGTCAGGCTAGGATGTGGTGTTAATAAGAAATAGAGGAACCTGATCGAACCGAAAACTTCAGACTCGCTCACATTCCTTTTCAAATTAATTCAGGCATGAATTTACAAGCCCTACACGGCAACTAGGGGGGGGTCTCCTCCCCCCCTTTTTTGGTTTCCTAAGTGGAGTAACGTATCTTTTACGGCCAGTGTTCACACTTCTCTCTTCCACCCAGTAGGAAAGAGGATCGCATTAGGGGCATTGACCCAGGAATATCCCAGGAACAATAGCCACGTTACCATTGACCTTAGTACGTTCTACGCTACCTTCACGGCCACTAATAGGCCGTTGACTACACGTTGGCAGGCTCCCGGTGTTTACAAATATCGAACTAGCCAACGGCTTGGTATACCCGGTGCCTGAGCTTAAGGCAAGTTAATGGGATCATCCCGGCCGAGCCAGCCTAGTCCTCTCATGGGTTATCTTCCCTCTCTTTCTCGCTCTACCAATCACTCTTTGGGCCTGGTATGGCAACGGGTCTGAAGGTATGGTACCTTCATGGTAAGCTGCTTTTAGAAAAGGGGGGGGGGGGGGTACTGGAGGACCAAAACCTTCAACCCCGCCGGACAGGTGGTACGTAGGTAAGTAACAGACAAGAACAGACCGAGAAAGGGTTATTTTTCTTTTCGGTTTTTTTCCAGGTATGATTGGACACTCCTAGTGGGGGATGTGTTCTAGTTAGTAGTTTAGAAGAAGAAGACGGACTTCTCTTCCTCCCGACGGTCACGAAAGTGCCGTTATTTGCTTAGCTAGTTAGAGTTTTTTACCCCTAAGGTTTTGCAAAACTTTCCATTGGGGGCATAACTAACACTAAGTTGGGGTTTTTTCCCAACTGTGGTCTCTGGACACAATGCCTGAATAAGCCACAACTGCCCTGTGTGGCATCACGGCAGCGGATCTAGCTAGTCCAGGGGCTTAGCAATTTAGGGGAAAGGAAAGGGTGGGGGGGGGGACATGCTGGTAAGCCCATAGACCCCTAGAACCTCTCTGCCGGATAATTATAAGGAAGCCACGAAATGTGATATTTATGAAGCGAGCTGAGTATACAGCTCGCCAATAATTTTGTTTTTCTTTTGTTTTAGGTTAAGATCTCATTGTGAGATACGACCAAATGTATCTAGTTGATCAAATATAACAAGGGGTACGCAACCCCTCCGCCTGAGACTGTGATAAGATCACGAATCACGAGCGATGAGATGAGGCAAACTAGTTGCATTCAATGTTTGCGTTCAACTCTTCTTTAGAAATCTATCATAGTTGCAACTATGTACTAATAAGTTTAAAGGCCAAACAAATTCCAAGGAATACTGGGTCTAAGTATGGGAGTACAAGAGTGTTTCCATTTAATATGTGAAGGATTCCAAGTGGAAATCAAGTCACATAAAAGCAGATCGTCTTCGAAGTAACGCACTGCTTGCCCTCTTTTTCTATTTTTTAAACTATTGTATATGCACAATAGACACTTAAAATGTTATACAGATTCTTGGTTAGTACCTATGGCTGGTGGTGTGCTGGGTCACGAATGTCCCCCTCCAGTCTTGGTAATCTAGGCAATATCGTCAATGACAAAGGGGCCACTATTAAATTATAGGTTTGATTCCCGGAGGGCAGTAGGGAAAACCTAATATTTTTGTAGGGCCCCGCAGTCATTGACGATATATAAACCCTCCCATCCATCCCACTTCCCATTCGTGTCTTCTTTTGTGGTATCTTGATATATCATTGAAGGACGAGATGGCCGCTAGGGGACCGGGCGTCGGGTAGCCACGCACAAGAAATCCACACATGGAAAGCCATAATATAAAACACATTAACCCCTCTTTGGCGGGGCCTGACTTTAGGCGGTCTACAGAACCATGGACAAAAGAGCGGGGCCCGCCTTAAGTCGGTTGCAATTTTGAGCACATAATTGGCTCTGAGAGAGAGTCCGAGCGGTGGAAGGAGCGTAGGTTGGCTCTGACCGTTCGGCACGGCTCCCGCGCCGCGACTGGGCCCCACTCCACACACATCCACACTCACTGCCTCCCTAGACAGGGAAATATGTCAGGAAATTACCGTATTTTAGGGATTTTTCCTTCGTGTTGCACGATCGTTGCAAGACAACCCGTGATCGTAGAAGGATGGTTCAGGTGTAATTGGAAAGCTCAATTAACGCCCTTTCACGTATACATAATTGTATTACGCTCTGGCTCCTCTTTATGCATGAAAAAGAGCATGGAATGAAGCTCATTTAGGGTAAATATGCCCGCTGGGCAGGTAGTAGAAGTTATTAACCTAGCCGCTCGTGGAGTGTTAAGTTAATTTATCTTTTTTATTTTTTACAGTTTTTTTTCTGTAGGATACCCAATTCATAATGACGAATCCATAAGAGAATATGCATTGCACTTATGAAGTTGTTCTCCTGTTCCTCCCGCGGTGGTTAATTCAAATGGCTGACGCGGGTGTTGAATGGAGACTATTATATTAATAGGCAATATCGTCAATGACTGCGGGGCCCTACTAAATATTAGGTTTTCTCTACTTCCCTCCAAGAATCAAACCTATAATATATACTGTATAATATATACTGTATATATATAGTTATATATATATATATAGCTACAGTAGGATACTGAATACAATAACTACCGTACTAGAGTTATTTAGAAAATACAAAAGTCGATTAGAGGTGCGCGCCGTCTGCTACACTCACAAGCTAGGATAAAAAAGATAAACAACAATGTTTATCTGTTAGAAAAGCAATGAAATGACATGCATGGTATGTACTGAACTATGTGGAGGTTTAACAAGTACTTAACTACTGTTCATGCAATAAATAAAGGGAATAGGGTTATGAAAAATATTCTCAAATTATGATTGAGTTTTCTCATTGGCGATGCAGGGCTTTTCACGAGCCGGCCGAGGAGAGAGAGAGAGATTGAAAGGGAGAAAGATTCCTTTACTCAGTAAGCTGGGTATAAGGGAATGAAGACTTGTTGTAACCGACATTGTGCTTACCTATAAATCGTTATGCTCTTCAAGCCATGTAGCTATAAGAAGCATAATTACATTGTTGAGTGACAAGTTTGATGACAGCACATATATTCTCTCTTTCTCTCTCTCTCTCTCTCTCTCTCTCTCTCTCTCTCTCTCTCTCTCTCTCTCTCTCTCTCACACACATCATCTGAGAGGGCTTGGGCTGCAGTTCTCAAGCCGTTTCAATATATATGATAAATGGTGAGGATCGGACTCCCAATGTATAGGGTTGTTCAGGGGAGGGGAGGGGGCTGGTGTATTTACAAAATACCTTAAAAACATAATAGGTTGGTGGAGAATTCGTGGGTGCCCAAGGTGGGTTTAAGATGGTGAGTGAGGAGGGACTCTGCAATTAAACGGCTGGTGTTACCAGAACAGCTGATTTTTTTTTGTTTTTTTGTTTTTTTTAATGGAATGGGCTAAAACCTAAAGGTTCACAATGGTCTCGAATGCCTGAAAAGGATGGTTTATAAATGGGAAGTCCAGTTTTATAAGATCGACCCAAGTGCTCCGCAACCCTCGTGTTTAAGTGCCGTTTTGATTGGCCTATATAAGTTGCATTACAGCAGCTACATTTATATTGATAAACAATAGAGGATTGCAGAACATCCGGGATACGATCATTGAAATTGAAATTATGTGACAAAGTATTGAAAGGTTTGCATATTATTCTGAGGGACACTTGGGGATAGAAGCAACGAATCAATTGTTTGATTTTATGGCGTATCGAGTAACTTGATGGTCCTATAAATGCTATAGTGAAAAGTATTACTGCCTTTTTAGCAGTCGGTACGGGGCTTGGGACTTGGAAAAGTGTATTTAGTTGTTTACCAAAACAGTTTTCAATGAATGAAATAGGGAAACCATTTGAATTTAAAATTTGTTTGAGATATTCGAGTTCATTGTGAAAAGACAAATATGAGGAACAAATGTGGTATGCACGGGTGACTAAAGTTAATATCGTGGATTCACAATAGTCAGTGGTATAACCTACATTTTCTATGAATCATGCCCTAAACACAGTTTGTGCAGTATGTAAGCTTAATAAGTTAAATAAGGCCTATTATACGAAAGTATAGTATTTAGTGTCTTTAGGAATGCATATATGATTTATCATATAAACCATGCTGTAATATTATGAAAGCGGTGCGATATTTACCGCTAGATATCCGCTACTAACTTAGCAGTAGCCGCTAGATTCGTAGCGTAAGACGATGACGTCTTGGATTGTGGCGCACTGCGTCAGAGCACTTTTATACATCGTCCTAGCAACAACTCCACTCTTTAGTTCACCGCGATCCTGGTTCCAATGTCATCCAGCTCTCATCATTAGCTTAAACTCAACTTCATCCTACAGACGGACCGACTGACAGCTAAGCTTATTATCATGATTTAACTTTCTTCAACCTTACTTATTTATTCATTATTAGTTCAGGTGCACTCATGCGGTCACCTTAAGGTATACATCTAATGGTGTTCGAATAGTAGCCATTTGCCTACCATCCATCAGCATTTCCACCTTGCCTAACTGCAATATTCTATGGTGATTTTAATAGTGAGTTACACTCCTGGTATTATTATTACTTTATATATTATATGAGCGGACCTTTTCAGTCTTAGGTAGCCTAGACTAAAACTTATCTTCCTTAAATCCGCCATATTGGTGCCCAGACCGTGGTACTGTGATCCACAGTTAAATTTCCTAAGTTAGTCATGAACAAGGGCTATATTGATGGAGGTTGTGGATCAAAGGATCCTAGTAGGGGTAGGTCTCGGCTATCACCATCATACCCTGTATTTGTTTCCTTAATTTATATTATTATTTACTATTTTTCTTTGACTTATGACATGACCTACCATCTCATATTTCCTTCATTGTTTAATAATCATATCCCAATCTCTCATTGTACTGTATTGTGTAAGGTAAGCGGTTTACATAGTAATGTCTACCTCTTTACTTTAATTACATTAATCTATGAAGGGTAGGCTAATGTGAAACAATATTGTGTGTGAGGACTAAAATGTAATTTCATATGACAATTAACAAAAGGGTAGGACTATATTTCACGATCGAGACTTATTATAGAGGTCCGTATTGGCCAACGAAGGGTTAGGCTAATCCGTATGAATAATGTAATGGCTAGTAAACCAGAAGATAAAAAAAAACATAATTATGTCTATCACAGTCTTGAAGAACGAGAGAGGGGGTTTGAGGGGTCTCATCACTAGGCTAACGTCCAATTTGGAAGACTTTGTAGCTAGGCAACTCCTGAACAGCTAGAGGCTAGGTTAGAATACCTACAAACTACCTATGATCGTATAGTTACCCTCGAATGAAAGTATAGTATCAGGGTTAGAGGAAGAGTCCGATATTCAAGCGGAGTACGAGCAGCGCGCTGTCCATGATATCGCCAATTTAGAGGCAATCCATTTACTGCGAAGGGCAGTGAAGAAAATATAGATATCCTCGACTAGCAACGCTGCCAAGCAGACAGATCCCCGTCGTGAAGTCAACTTGCCCAAATTAAATTTACCGAAGTTCAGGGGAAACTTGACCGAGTGGTTAGCATTTTGGGACGTCTTTAAATCCACAGTGCATGATTCAAAACTTGACGATGTACGAAAGTTCCATTATCTTAAAGGCCAACTCGAGGATGAAGCTTTACATTTGGGAGAAGGTTTTTCCATCGTAGGTGAAAATTATGATAGTGTTGTGAGGTTATTACAGGTGACGTATGGAGACACTGACCAGCTCAAGGTAGCCCACGTGAACGCCCTGTTGAACCTAGCACAGCCTAGGTACAGGGTCGATGAACTGACAAAGTTCAGGGCAGATATGGAGTGTCATACAAGATCATTAGATGCGTTGGGGGTAACCTCACAAGAAATGCTGGTCAAAATTTTGAGACAGAAATTACCTCTAGCTATTCTAGATAAGGTGCGTACTTTTAACTTGGAGGAGTTCAAAGAGGCGTTTAGCAATGAGATTAGCAACATACAATTGAACAATGGTAGGAAAGTGGGAGGGTCAGAAGGGAAAACAGCAAGGGGTTCAATTAATATGATGGTAGGTTCTAAAGGGAAGGTTGAAGAATCACGAAAGAAACCACAAATGTCATGTAGGCTATGCAAGAATCCCAAGCATAAATGGCTAAGCTGTACCAAATATCAAACCAATGAAGCCAAATTAGGTCAAGCATGGAAGCTAAAATTGTGCAAGAGTTGTCTGAGTAAGGACCATGGTATGCAGGGTAAATGTACTGCTTCCTATTTGAGGCCCTGTCGCAACTGTGAGGGTCATCACTTTGACAAGTTATGCCCCACAGGTAGTCCAGTCAAGAATGAAAGAGTAGGGGGTACTGCAATGCTAATGCTAGGCAGTAGGAAGGACACCACCATTTTACCCACAATCAAGATACCCATAGAGGGTTATGGCAGGACACAAGTCTGTCGGCTACTCCTGGACCAGGGCTCACAACGATCCTTTATAAAGAGATCGGTGCTGGACGGTCTAAAACACCGTGTAGTAGGTAGTGAGACCCTTAGGTTGCAAGGTTTTACAGGAGTGACCGACAGTAGAGACTACGAAGTTGTTGAAGTTGCGTACATCCACCATAAGAAGAAACACTTCTTACAGTGTGTAGTGGTAGATGAACTTCCAGACTATCAATCTGTAGGGATTAACAAAGTAGAGCATGCACTTCGTAGGAGAGGTATTTACCTGTCTGATCCCGTACATGACTTGAAGGAGGTGCACATACTGTTAGGAGCAGATTATTATTATGATGTAGTATACCCGGGTTTTAAAAGAGAGAGTGGAGTGATCTTGATCCCCACTAAGTTTGGCTACTGCATGAGCGGTACAGTCCAAACTACCCAGTCAAATGTTCTGGTTGACACGGTATCCATGTTGAGGATGAGCACGACCGCGGCAGAAGAGTTCACCGAAGATGATACTCACATTAAGGACCCATAGTTAGCTGCCGAGTTCAATCTAGAAAGACTTTGGAAACTAGACCACATAGGAATTAAACCTGTGGAGAATGACCAGGAATCAAAATTTGCGATCGAGAAGTTCTCGGAATCTGTGCGTTACTTGACCACGGAAGCGCAATACGAAGTTTGTCTAGCCTAGAAACATGAAAATATCAGTTTACCCACTAATTATGGTTTAGCGTTGGATAGGTTATGCGCCTTGACGCGGAAACTAACCCAAGAACCTAGCACCTACAAGGCTTATGACGAGGATTTTAAAAATTATCTCGACCGAGGGTTTATCGAGGTCGTCGATGTGGATGATCCAGGGAGTGCCGGGAAGGTCCCTTACATCGCACATCATGGGGTAAAGAAGGATAGTGTTAGCACTCCCATCCAAGTGGTATATGACTGCTCAGCCCACCTAGGCCATAGTCCCAGTCTAAATGACTGTCTATTGACCGGACCTTCAATGGTGTCGGATCTATCTCAGCAACTACTACGATTTAGACTGGGACGATACGCATTCACCAGCAATATACAAAAGGCCTTCTTGATGTTGAAACTGCAGAAGGGGGATAGAGACGTCACCCGGTTCCTCTGGTTCGAAAACATCGACGACCCCGAGAGTCCCATACTAACCTATCAGTTTAAGGTAGTCTTGTTTGGCGCAACATGTTCACAATTTCTATTAAACACGACCATTAAAAAACATCTTGAGGATTCTGAAGAAGACACGACTGAACTCGCTCGCGGATTATATATAGACAATTTACAGGGGTCTAGTGATAGTGAAAAGGAACTAGTCGCAAGCTATAGGCAGGCTTATGAAGGCAGGCGCTTATGAAGAAAGAATTTTGAACAGGGATCAAAGAAGCTTTACTCCTCTGGTCTTCTCATCGTCGGGAGGTATGGGACCTTCTGCAAGTGTCTTCTATGCCAGATTAGCTGAACAAATATCGGAGAAAAATCGCCAGCATAGAAGCCAAGTCATAACTTGGATGAGATGCCGGCTCTCTTTCTCTCTTCTCAGGTCTGCACTCCTATGTCTCAGGGGTACAAGGTCCTCCCTGCTACAGAGAACAAGAGTGAGAGACTTGGACTTTGAAATGGTTGTGGCAGAGGGACGAATTGGGGAACAACTAGGTTGATTGTAGGGAGGTACTGGTAGAATAAGATAAACTACAATGTAACTAGAATAAGATAAATTGTATACCACTTTGTAACTGTCACCTTAATAGAAAAAAAAAAAAAAAAAAAAGGAAAATAAAAAAAAATAGAAGGAAACATGCTTACATTACTGACATGTTTGTGGACATGCAGTAATGCAAGTAATGGTCACTCTTCTGTAAATCTAAAATGGCTTACTTAAGAATGGGAAAGGGGTGGGACCTTCTATTTTTTTTTTTTTTTTTTTTTTTTATAGCTATAGGCAGGCTAGTAGGTTGTTCACTGAGGCTCATCTGTTTCTCCGCGATTGGGTTTCAAATTCGGTGTTGCTTCGGGATGGTCTCATAATAGATGGGGTAGCTTCTGATAACCAAGAATATGCCAGAATCTTGGGGATGATATGGCGACCAGGGAAAGACATACTGATGTACCGGAACAGAGATTATACTAAACAGGCAGGGACGCACACAAAACGTAGTCTGTTAAGTAAAATCTCGCAATTTTTGTATCCTTTAGGTTTAGCATTACCTGTTACCATCAGAGCTAGGAGTCTACTACAAGAAATATGGAGGCGCAATGTGGGGTGGGACGAAAATTTACCCGATGATCTTATTGAACAGGGTAGGTCCTTACTAGAAGATTATAACACCCTATGTACATTAGAGTTACCGCGCCAAGTGGCCGCATTTGGACCCATGTCTTTACATGCATTCTGTGATGCGAGTGCCACAGCGTATGGAGTACCTATTTATTGTGTTACATCGTTTGGGATTAATTTACTCACCGCCCGGGCTAAGGTTGCACCGGTAAAGGGGGTCACGATTCACAAATTGGAACTAACTGCCATGCTGCTATTGGGACGTTTGGTTAAGCATGTACGCACTTCATACGATAAGGAACTGCAACTAAGGGCGGTACACGTATGGTGCGATAGCCAAATTGCACTAAGCTGGGTGCATAGTCAAAGGACATTGCCCGTCTATGTGCGCAATAGGGTGGATGAAATACGATTCCTACTACCAAACGCCTTCTATCATTATGTACCAACCAAAGACAACCCCAGTGACTCAATAAGTAGGGGAGTAACGGCGTCCAAATTGATTTAGTCCGACCTGTGGTGGCAAGGCCCAAAATGGCTGCTCCACGAAGGAGATTGGGCTGTATGGAATGCCGAGGTTGAGTTAGCTTTGCATTTAGAAACGGTGACAGCTGCCATTCAACCGACATCAACACCGAATCCTATGTTAGAGTGGGTAAGGATCGGTGGGTACAATAAATTAGTCAGGGTCGTAGCTTGGGTGTTGCGTTACATCACCAACATAAAGTCCAGGCTACAAGGACGACTCTGCAATCTGGGTCAAAGCTTAAATGCAGTAGAAATAAAAGCAGCTGAGGTAACACTAATTAGATGGGTTCAAAGGGAATCCTTCAGTCAGGAATTAGAGTCCATGAGTTGTTCTGGTAAGATTAAAATGCCTAACATTGTGCGTCAACTAAGGCTACACATGAAGAATGACATTATTAGATGTGAGGGCTGTCTAAAGTGGTCAGGTGTAGACGACTGTGCCGACAATCCTATCCTGATGCCTGCAACACACCATGTCACCGATCTACTGGTACAACGCACACCCGAGGAAGTAATGCACTACGGGGTCCACCACGTTATTTCTAAATTGCGTCTCAACTGGTGGATACCCAGAGTTCGACAGGTAGTTCGACGAGTAGTTAAAAGGTGTGTGGTGTGCCATAGACTAAAAGGAAGACCATTTATGACTGGACCTGCTCCACCTTTGCCGGAGTGCCGCGTTAATCATCTAGAACCCTTCAGAGTTACAGGACTAGACTGTACTGGCGCACTGAGAACTAGGGAACTGGACAAGGTTTATGTGTTGCTATTTACTTGTGCCACTTCATGTGCAATACATTTAGAACTCTGTGACAATATGTCTTGTGAAGAGTTTATGCTGGCATTCAGGAAATTTTGTGCACGTCGTTCCTTCCCTCATTTGATTCTTAGCGACAATGCTCCCACTTTTCTTCAAGCTTCCAGGTACTTGAAAGATATTAGCGATGATCCAACAGTTATTGCTTACTTGGGAGAGCAGAAGTGCGAGTGGAAATTCATACCAGTCAAAGCGCCGTGGTTTGGTGGAATGTGGGAACGGTGTGTAGGCATCGTGAAGTCAGGCTTACGGGCGGTTGCACGACGCGCCTTGTTAAAAAGGAGCGAACTAGTAACTGTGCTCACTGAAGTCGAGGCTCTTGTTAACGATCGTCCTCTCACTTATGTATATACTGACCTGCAAGAACCACTGCCAGTAACACCAGCGCATTTGCTCTACGGCAAGCCGTTGACTGCATTTCCTACTGACTTGCAGTCACAGGCAGGGTTAGAGGACCCTTCGATGTTCACCGAGGCTGCGGTGTCCCGACGATACCAGTATATTTCTAGGGTTATAGGTAATTTTAGAAAGAGATGGGTGAATGACTACTTATTGGCACTACGTAAGATGGCAACTAAGACTGCTGGTCAACCATCAGCACCCTCTGTAGGTGAGAAAGTGTTCATCCATGATGATAGTCCTAGATTGTATTGGAAGTTGGGCTGCGTAGTGGAGGTGTACGAGGGCGAGGGCTCAGTAGGGCGAGTGGTGCTGCTCAAGACAGCTGCTGGGACTACAGTTCGTCCGGTCGCACGACTGTACGCTATGGAGCTTGGCTCTTCTACACATGAAGAAGCTCCACCTGATGTTGCTGGGTCCGAGGACGCTAATTTAGTCGATCCATCACAACCCGTTGGGGATCCACCTAGGATCGGGACTAGACCCAGACGCGCAGCTCGTGGGGCTGTTGATATGTGGCGTCACAAGATTGCTTCTGGGCAACTCTAGATGTAAGGTGGGGTTCAGGTATTCTGTTTTTTTGTTTGGGGGGGGGGGGGAGAGGAGTGTATCGTGGATTCACGATAGTCAGTGGTATAACCTACAGTTTTTATGTATCCTACCCTAAATACAGTTTGTACAGTACGTAAGCTTAATAAGTTAAATAAGGCCTATTATATGAAAGTGTAGTATTTAAGTGTCTTTAGGAATGCATATATGATTTATCATATAAACCATGCTGTAATATTATGAAAGCGGTGCGATATTTACCGCTAGATATCCACTATTAACTTAGCAGTAGCCGCTAGATTCGTAGCGTAAGAAGATGACATCTTGGATTGTGACGCACTGCGTCAGAGCACTTTTATACATCGTCCTAGCAACAAATCCACTCTTTAGTTCGCCGCGATCCTGGATCCGGTGTCATCCAGCTCTCATCATTAACTTAAACTCAATTTCATCCTACAGACAGACCGACTGACAGCTATGCTTATTACCATGATTTAACTTTCTTCAACCTTCCTTATTTATTCATTATTAGTTCAGGTGCACTCATGCGGTCACCTTAAGGTAAACATCCAATGGTGTTCGAATAGTAGCCATTTGCCTACCATCCATCAGCACCTCCTTCAGCATTTCCACCTTGCCTAACTGCAATATTCTATGGTGATTTTAATAGTGAGTTACACTCCCGGTATTATTATTAATTTATATATTATATGAGCGGACCTTTTCAGTCTTAGGTAGCCTAGAGTAAACTTATCTTCCTTAAATACGCCATAGTTAAGATTAAATTTCGTTTGTACTGTATCGGGATAGATGAATTAAACTTTGTCGTTAAACCCGTGAAGGTTGGTTTCCTGTATATTGAAGTATTAAATGCGTTGGGTGTTCTGCTAATATTCATGTCTAGGAAGGGGAGTTTGCCATTTGTTTCAGTGTCGGAAGTGAACTTAATGTTTTCATGTTGTGAATTTAGATAAGCTACACATTTTGGAACGTGATCGGGAGACTGGAATAAAATAAATATGTGTTATATGTAACGTCTGTAGAACAAAGGTTTTGAATTCTATAGGACAGTTGTCAAGCCATTGTGTTTCGTGATAAACTAAGAATGAATTAGCGAGACTGCAACCGAGAGGATTACCCATAGAAATACATCTACCTGTTTGTAACATTAACCTTGAAAATAAAAGACTGTCTTTGGCGGCATATGCAAGTAACTTATGGAACTGATCTTTGGAGAATCCGTTGACAATATGTTTATTTCCAAATAATTCTGAAGTGCATATGTTAATTGTCTCGTTTATGGGAATGTTGGTGAATAAACTAGTTACATCAAATGAAGCCAGTACACAACCAGAATGAGTGAAGTTACAAAGTTCCTTGGCAAATGTAAATGAATCCCTAACTGTGTACTCGTTGGAAGTTAAAGGAGATATGATTGGTGCTAAATACTGTCCTAGATTGTATCTGGCTGTACCTATGGCGGACACAATAGGGCGGACAGGGCAATTTATCTTGTGAACTTTGGGAAGTCCGTATAAAATTCCAGGGCGGGCACCAGAGACGAATAAATGTGAATATATCATTTCATCTATTGTCTCGTTTCTTTTTAGTTGTCTTAGACAGTTGTTGATTTTGTCTTCACTTTTAATTACGAGAGGGTAGATATCCTGTTTTATTTCTGCGAATGTTGTTCTGTCACTCAATATTTCTGCAACTTTATTGTTATAATCTGCATTATTTAACAACACAACACCATTCCCCTTATCAGGTTTCATGACAACAATACTCTTGTCTTCCGCTAGACTTTTAAGGGCTTGACGTTCTTCTTCGCTTAATGAGTCATTAAAATAACCACGTGAGAAATAACTAGACATTGCTAAATGCTTAAGAGAATGTTTAAAGAAATCGAATGTGTTGCCATTGGCCTGATAAAAGGAGTGGGATGATATAGTCTTAAAAACTGTTCAAATTACAAAATGTGAGGTAAAAAACGTGGTTTGGGCGAGTTAATTGCAAAATGTAGACCTTTGGATAATAGGGCCTTTTCAGTGGTAGAAAGCTTTCTAGACGAGTAGTTGAATATTACTTTGTTGTGAGGTATATTGTCAGGATTAGCATAGCCTAATTTAATGAGTTTACGTTGGTGGATGTACCGAGTGTGAGCCGAAGTTTTTAAATTAGTATTGTCGATGTCACATCATTTCAAATCCAAAGATCGTATCCCGGATGTTCTGCAATCCTCTATTGTTTATCAATATAAATGTAGCTGCTGTAATGCAACTTATATAGGACAATCAAAACGGCACTTAAACACGAGGGTTGCGGAGCACCTGGGTCGATCTTATAGAACTGGACTTCCCATTTGTAAACCATCCTTTTCAGCCATTCGAGACCATTGTGAACCTTTAGGCCATTCCATTAACAAAAAAGATGTTTCAGTAATTTTCAGTTGTTCTGGTGACACCAGCCGTTTAATTGCAGAGTCCCTCCTCACTCACCATCTTAAGCCCACCTTGGGCACCCACGAATTATCCACCAACCTATTATGATTTTAAATTATTGTGTATATTTTATCATACAATATCTGCACGTAGTTCATATATGGTTTAGCTGTTGCTGTTGTTTGTTGTGTTTTTCTCTCTCTGTTTCGCGATTTCTAACTTGTTATGTTTTTCTAAATTATTATTAAATATATTTGCTTTAAATTTAAACATAATTTATTAATGAATGTATTTCTTGTTGCTTTAGGTCTGATGATGACATATGTTAACACCTTACGAGCGGCCTATGCGGTTTATTTATGTGTACCGCACAGCGGGGTGTTTTTAGCCAAAATAGGGCTGTTTACGTGATCATTTTCATGCCTAAATAAGACCCAGAACGTAAAACAAGTACCTATCCCTGAAAGGGCATAAACAGAGCTTTCGAATGACACCATAACGATCCTTGTATGATGGATAGTTTTCTTGCAATAACCGTGCAACGCGAGTATAAAAAGCAGGTAATTCGGTACTTTCAGTACATAATTGAGTATGTAGCGAGTGAGAGAGGGAGGAGGGAGCTGAGATTTGTGTCAGTAGGTTCGCCGCGGTGGTCTGGAGCAGTCATACGCTCGCTAGTCTCCTGCCACCACTTGTCTCTCTCTCTCAGCCACATTACGTGCTGAAATTGCCACTCGAGTTATGTCGAGCGCCGCCACATAGTCCAGCTTTATTTAACTCGACTTATGTTGCTCGCCGCTAATTAAGGGTTAATGTCGAAAAGTAACCGGTACAAGAATAAAGATGTTCGTATTTACGTTGGTGTTGCTTGCCCTTATATATATATATATATATATTGCTTTATGCTGTGGTAATTTTTACTTTATCCACATGGAGTAGTTAGTTTAGTTACAAGCAGCCTCGTAAGGATTAATATATATGTAGCCACTTGTTTTCCTTTGCACTCCTTCGTACTATATGCCGACCGAACATTTACAGTATATAGCGTCTCCCTAACTATTAATATCTAAGATGCCAATAAGGTGGATACAGCTGTCCCCCATAAATTATCTATATTGTCATTATATATAATATTAACCGGTCTAGATGTAAATTTCCTAAGTCATAGCTGGATCATAAATTTCCCAAAATGGAAAAAACATATATATTTTGACATTAGCAGAGGGTAAAAAGAAAATGTACGGCATTTTAACTTGAATGTAGCATTGAGTAGATAGAATAGCCTTAGTGGTAGAGAGAGAAATAGTTTACTGGTGAGGGTTTGGAGGTTGGGGGGAGGGGGGGGGGGCGAGATTTGGTGTAATGGCATTTAATCCTTCAATAATACGACCCCTTTTGTCTTCCATTAATTTTACTATCAAGTTCATCTGTTTGTCTTTGAGAGGACTTGTAGTAATTCAATGACCAAAAATGACCTCCATAAAGATTACATTTCTGGCAGATCATTCCTAATTATAATATAATCATCTTGAAGTAGCCGGGATATAACGAGCACTGGCGTCAATTGGATGGGATAGTTAACTGCTTCAGTTCGATAAGATTTATCCTGGGTAAGTGTTTATATATATAATTATAATTAAAGCATTGTATTATCCATTCTCCTAAAGACAGATTCAATAAATGTTTAGTTCGTGAGCAATACGAAAGTACTGTAAATATATATGAGGATATATCACACACATAGCGGTGTGTACATAATATTCCAAATGTAATATATATGAGGATATATCTCACACACATAGCGGTGTGTACATAATATTTAAAATGTAATATATATGAGGATATATCACACACATAGCGGTGTGTACATAATATTCCAAATGTAATATATATGAGGATATATCACACACATAGCGGTGTGTACATAATATTCCAAATGTAATATATATGAGGATATATCACACACATAGCGGTGTGTACATAATATTCCAAATGTAAACCCTTGCCAACTTAAGATTATTTGCCAGTAATAGTTGTGTCTAAAATAATTCACAATACCTTGTAACAACATCATTGTACTATATCGCAATATATTAAATCACATCAAGAGATTACATACATTACTGAAAGTAAAATCAGTAACATAAATAAACCTACATATATCAGCACCCAGGCGGCCGCTACAGCCATTACCGATAGTTGTCACGGTAATGGTTGGTTACAGTGGCCATTATGAGAGAGAGAGAGAGAGAGAGAGAGAGAGAGAGAGAGAGAGAGAGAGAGAGAGAGAGAGAGAGAGAGAGAGAGAGAGAGAGAGAGAGAGAGAGAGAGAGAGAGAGAGAGAGAGAGAGAGAGAGAGAGAGAGAGAGAGAGAGAGAGAGAGAGAGAGAGAGAGAGAGAGAGAGAGAGAGATTCATGTGATATTACAGTATGTGGGAAACACAGTTGATTATGTTATACACAAATGGGTTGCATATCATTTTGCTTAAATAATCTTATGATGACAATAGTTTCAGATAAAAGCTATGCTGAGTTTACTGTAAAAATATAGGTAGTGGTTCTTTTGAATCAGTCTGTTTATCTTGATTTCGCTCCAGGTAAAAAGATAAAAAGGAAAACCAGAAAAAAATATGTGTAAAAATGGCTTGCCCCATCAGTGATGCCAAAAGGTATATTGGCCATCACTGAACCTTGCCCGACAAATTCCAATATGATCTTTCCTAATGAGCCTGGATCACTGGCAGTATCAGTATTTAGGTTATAGAAACATTAAAGGCAAAATTTTTTACTTGAAATGTTTTCGGGTATTGCTTTTTTCCTACCAAAAAAATTGACCTGAAGATATATTAAGGACATTTCTCTTCGTATGGTGATTTTCTTCATGCTATCATCTTGCCCAAGTTAATTTGTACCGACAATTTATATATAAATAGACAATTCAAATATAGAACATATAATATTTTTTGGAAATGCAAGTCATCGAATGGGATTTCGTATTCAGGCTTTCTTTACTATGCTATATTATTAGTATTACTATTTAACACTACAATTAATGGTATTAAAGCTATTTCAATCCCTCTTTCTTTCTCTCTCTCTCTCTCTCTCTCTATATATATATATATATATATATATATATATATATATATATATATATATATACACAGTATTTACCTTCCATCCATGTTTTTTTTTTTAGAGACTTATTTACCACATAGTTACCTCATCTTCCACAGTTCATGCCTCCACACAGGTCACAACCCTTTCCCTGCGGGCGATGTTCTGGAACGCCATGGCAATTTACAGCAATTTCCAGGCTTTAAAAGCCTTTAACCCTTGTCGGACGGAAACATTTGTTACTTTTACGTCCTGTGTGGCGGGCAGATTTACCCTAAATGAGCATCATTCCATGCTCTTTTTCATGCATAAACAAGAGCCAGAGCGTAAAACAATTATGTATCCGTGAAACGGCGATAATAGAGCTTTCCAAAGACACCTGAATCATCCTTGTACGACAAGGGGTTCGCTTGCAACCATGTTGCAACGCGGGTACAAAAACCCTAAAATGTGGTAATTTCCCGAGATTTTACCCTATCTAGCGAGACGAGGGATATGTACACATGTTGTGGTCATATCAGTGGCGGGACTAGGTCCACGCTGAACGGTCAGAGCTCGGCTGCGGTCCTCCCACCCCGTGGACTCTCTCTCATAATGCCTTGCTACTTAAGTCGTCAGCCGCTCTTTGGGCCTAGGTTCTCTAAGCCAACTTAAGTCGTCAGCCGCTCTTTGAGGGTTAAAAGCCGTAGAAATCGAGTGTCAGTGGGCGGGTGCATGAGGGACCTCCGTCCGACCGTCAGAGCAGCCAGCCGCTCACTGACTAAGTCTCTGGTCTCGCCCGGCTGAGCGAGCGAGAGCTAATAATTAGCGAGTTTTCCCGAATGTCTATGGCAACGCTGCGGGTGAACCTCGCCACCTACGAAGCTCGTTCTGGTGTTATTTTGAAGCTATTTTCGCATAGTTTTCGGCAGAATACAGGTCATTTCATGCAGATACTTTATTAATCATTCAGGAGTGCCTGAATATGCGCTAAATAGTGCAAATAAGCCTGCAATGTAAGTGTTAAATCTATACCCTTTTCTCCTTCTCTGCTCGTTTACCTTTAGTGCCTTTCTTTCCAAGCTCCTCCCCAATGCCCGTTTTTTTCACCCTAAAGGTTGTTCGTTTCACACTCGTTGAAGTAGGTTACGTTAGTTTAGGCTAGGATGATGTTAGGCTAGCTTATGCTATGCAATATTATGACACATTAGTTTAGGCTAAATTAGGTTAGGGCTTGTATAAATGTATGAGCGGTTAGGTTATATTAGCTTAGTTTAGATGTATGTTAGGTGAGGATAGGGTATGGTTCCTTAAATATTAAGATAGGTTAGGTAAAAATATGTTATGTAATATTAGTTTATGTTACATTTAGTTTTGAGAAGGTTAGATATTTGGTAAGATATGATTAACTTTAAGATATAGTAGGTAAGGCTAACTGAACTTAGGTTAGGTCTCATCTGGGTAAAGCAATTCAATGAAATCTGAACAAAAGCCAATTATACCGAACAAAAACCAACAAACTTTCCTTCCAATCTCCTTGCTGCCAGGTCGGTAACTATCTCCCTGTATCAAGGGACCTTTCTTTGTTAAGCTACTACCGTTCAGCTAATGTACGGTTCAGGGAATTATCCTGTTGAGTACTACTGGTTTCTTAGCCGGTTTTGTCTTTTGCATTTTGTAATTGTCCTTATGTTGGTTGGAGTTTCATGTCTTAGTTGTGTTTTAGTTTGTATTGTATTTATATTGTATTAAAATTATGTTTTTTTGAAAATTAAAGGACACTCTAGAATATGATATGAAAACTACTAATTCAAAATTATCTCTCTCTCTCTCTGTCTCTCTCTGTATATACTGTATATGTATATATACAGTATATATATATATATATACTGTAGGTATATATATAATAATAATAATAATAATAATAATGATAACGAAACATTTGTAGTTAAAACAAATATACAGTACAAAGCTACATATCTATATATTTACGAATGCCTTACTCCAATTTACAAGGGACCTGTCCCTCTCTGAGAAAGACAACCCGTGCCAGTTTATTGATAGACTTACAGGATTCACCACTCAACTTAGTCTCCATTCAGCTCCGTGGCCCTCTATACTGTACGTATATATTCAGCAGCTATTGTTTTGTACGTATATATTCAGCAGCTATTGTTTTGTATTGATTTGGATGGCTATAGTCTATTCACTGTAAGTAGGCGAAAATCATGACCTCTAACTGCTGTAACTAAAAAAACGACTAGAATAATCGAGCTAATATTTCTACCATTTGGGAAGAGTCAGTCAGGGAATAGATGTGGAAATGTACAGCCAAATTGATCTAGCCCTTTTTGTGTTACTGAGGATAGAGATCACGATTTATCGCCTACTTGCAGGGAATAGATTAGTCCATCCACCAACCTGTTCCGCTCTTAGGTAAGCAGTAAAGATTTGTATAAGGCTTACTCCCCTAGACTGGTTGCCGACCAAAGCTGACAAGTTCCATTCACCCGGATTATTATATGGTTGTCTCCCCTCGATGGATTTTCGACCAAGACTGACTAGTCTCATCCCACTCAAACACGTATGCCCATACTAAATTATTAATATATACCATGAAACCATAACAGGAAGGCGGTCATACATCATCATAATCACCTCACCATCATCTTGAATCATTACACAAAATTGATGGAATTCTGTCAGCCGGGAAGGAGGGCTAAATCACGAAGTATATTGCTAAATATATCTCGAGTCCTCTCTGTGGTTAGGTGAAGGTCGATTTACACGATCGTTTTAAGAAACCAAGACATTTGAGGTTTGTGTCAATGATTGTTGTTACTACATCATAATGGTACAGTATTCTAAGTGGAAATCAAGGACATAAGAAGCTTGTGAAAATCAAAAAGAAATATCAGAAGGTCGAGTCAAACGAGGTTATATCAGAAAGCCCTTAACATAAACATAGATGGTAAGGGGAAAAAGAACTTAGGCAGTGAGTAGGGAAAGGCCAGTAAAATCTGATGAACAGACATTGCTTCGTGATAGAACATTAGGAAAGTTACTCGAGGGGTGAGGGGAAATATTTGACGAAGAAGTATAGAAAGGACTAAGTAAAACGGGAACACTAGGAACATGGGAGTAGCATATAGCCTTTTGAATATATTAGGCCATTTACACTGTCAGATGTGCTTATGGAGAGTAGGAAGAACATGCGTCAGATCCAGAGTAAGTGAGATAGTCCTTAGATACCAAGATTCTGAGATCCAGCGGAACTGTTCTGTTTCCTTTTGGTTTGGCATCAATATTAATTTAAGATTTCGAACTATAAGTTAATCCTGAAAATTTACCCCCGAATTTATGATATGACATCCTGCCCTACCCTGTATTCCTGTGTGTTGATAAACAATGGATTATATATATTAAAAAAATATTCTTTGGAGCTTACATCATCAAAATATATTCCTAAAGAAAATTAAGTATATCTATTTAATTAGTGAATATACACAATCACAGCATATAATTATTAGAAAATCAAATATAGCGTTTAATTCTGAGCTACAAATTGTGGTTTTTGAGCAAAGTTTTTCGGATGGAACCACAGGATATCCACCATATATTATCCCCGAGGCGGCTCAGTGTCCCCAATCCCTTGAAGGAGAATCACGGAGCAGTGTGTTAGGGTGCTGGGTGACAGGACTGGGGGATCACAACAGTCTACAGTATGATTCACGTCACTGTTTATCTTACATGTAGCTGTACATTTGTACTACAACTGTATTATATCAGGAGCTAGAGAGGTATCCTGGCCAAGATTCGAACCCCCTCACTCCAGGTATATTTGGGAGAGTCGGGCACCGTAACCACTCTGCCACTCCGCTCATGGCCAAGTGGTTAAGGTTCCCGACTCTCCCAAATATACCTGGAGTGAGTGGGTTCAAATCCTGGTGAGTATGCCTCTCTCCCAATTTGTCGTACAGTATCATTATATATGTAATATATCATAAATAAACTTGTGGGTTTTATTGTTTTTAATATAATTACTTGCATTTTCACTTTGCGCGGTGAACTTCGAGATTATCAAACTTATTGCACAAATATAATCATATTGTATTAATTTACAACACTCGCACCACATACTTAATTATCATTTTATACCGACCTACTCTCTCTTATCTAAGATCCTTTTTTTTTTTATCAAACCCGTGTTTTTTCTAACAATTTTCTCCCACCTAGAATTGTCTGTATCATGTCTAGATGGACAATATTTATATTGTTCATGCTTTTCAATTTCCAATGCTTACATTCCAAATGTATTCTCTATTATTTTGTATTCACTCCACCTTTTGCTTTATCATGGTTATATTGTTCATGTATTTGTGTTTCCATTTTACACCTTGATGTTGGACTCTTTCCACACCGGGTCTCTTACTCTCTGTTTACAATGTTTCAGAATTCAGTTGTGCTTATAATTCATCTTCCCCTTCCATCTCTTTGCTGAAGATATTCATTTGTGGTCATAATGTTCTAACACTTTAAATCCATATCTGATTTTACTACAACTGTTTTCCTCCTCAACTATTTTATCAAGATATCTTTTACCCATCCAATCACTACAATACCTCCTTAAAATGAATAGAATGATCTAATAATAGCCAAAATAAACTAAGAAAGAGATCATCGTATAATTAAATCGTTACCAACCACATCGCCAATAATATTCTACCATATTAGCTCAACCGTTAATAATGTGATAACATGTGACAGGATTAATCCCATTAGTCACAATTAATATAGTTTATTCCCAATCTTACCAATACATCATAAGTCTCATCACGCTTTATATTATACAAGTCTTCTATTTAGCAAATCGTGTGAACCTATATGCTATAAATTAGTTTATGCAAGCATGCGTGAGTGTAACGTTTATGTATCAAAGTATGTGCTTCATGTTGTGTATAAATCAACATTCATGATCGTATAATAGTGTATACATGACTGTTTGTGAGTGTGCGTCTGTCCTTCGTTTTTCAAATATAACACTATCCAAACATCCTAAAGGCAGACTACCATTAAAGGTTTCATGCACTCAGGTAAAGAGCGGGATAGAGAGAAGCTTCACGCGGATTTCAACATGCTTTTGAAGCCATCAAAGCTTTGGTCTGCATGTTATATTTGGGTCTTGGAGGACACTTTCAGTGTTCACATTCCACTACAATACAGCCCAGGGAATAACTCCACAAAGGACGTGTTAACACAGTTACATGATTATTTGTCCGGCAATTTTCAATCAGAAACTCTCTCCTGGTATTAAAATATATAACTATTACATTTTCAGTGAAATTACTATGTAAAGAATTGTGTGCATAATATTACCAGTCTTGACAGGAGAGCCAAGCAAGGTCATCACAAAAGGTATACTACAGGTTTGTTGTTAATACCACCGGGGAGGTGTGGTGGAGTGATCTTGCCACGGGACTGGTAATCCAATGGACCCAGGTTCAAAACCTCGTTATGGCAATGGGAAGATATTATTTGGATGGAATTCGTGCTGTACCTAGTATCAGTGCATTACCACAAAGCCAACCGAAACGCCACATAAATACCCTCATTGAGACCAAGGGAGATTAATGAATATATGGTACGGAGAGAGAGAGAGAGAGAGAGAGAGAGAGAGAGAGAGAGAGAGAGAGAGAGAGAGAGAGAGAGAACAAAGGGTTGAGTATAAGCCTGAGCCAATACCAACAGTATATGTATTATTGCCACGTCCTAATTACCCTGCCTCAACCATGTACAGAGAATACAGGTGGACTGGATATGTTAGAAGGAGTTACAAGGCATAGTTAGTATCTCAGAGACCTTGCGGTCCATTCCGGGGAGATACTGGAAGTGAAAGGAGAGAGATTATTTAGTACACTAAACTCATTACAGAGTGCTCAAAATACTATCTCCTCTATTCTTGAACTTCTCTACTGAAAAACTGTTTACAACTTCTGAGGGCAGTTTGTTCCAGGTAGAACAGATCTTATATGTGATAAAGTTTCCACAAATAATTGATAAGACTCTAGCAATGCCGATACGGTGGAGAAACGAATGCTACGGAGAAGATAGGAAAAGTTGTGCGAAGGGTGCAAGACTAGTCTGGATTGAGGCTAGACGTGCGGTTGCCAACTCAACTGTTGCCAATTTTCTGCATGGAAGAGATAATAATAATAATAATAATAATAGTTCTTAAAGCTAGTGCATGCTAAGCCAGCTAAGGATAGCCCAATAAGGCCGATTAGGCGGATTTCCATTGGGGTCCTGTACTACTACCCCATCCCCTTGCTCATGAGGGATGGTAACGACTCAGTGCTTGTGAAAAATCTTTAATGCGCCGAGCGTGGGCGCGATCCCGGGCCTTCTGGGTGGATGTCCGAGACGGTAGTCACTACACCAAGCGAGCCGCGGCAGGCTTACGCACCAGACAACGTTGATACGGACCATACGGCTTTGATACGGACCATACGTCTTTGATACGGATCATACGATTGTGATACGGCGACTTTGTGATGAAGACCAGACTCAGACGATTTTTTACAGTTGCCGGGGGATTCCCACAAACTTTTGAACAGCTCAAAATCTCGTATCGACCCCCGATACGTCGCTTGGACCGTGAGATTCACCCACGGCTAATTTCCGATATCCACGATTATGTTGCCGATTCGCCGTATCAGGCTGAAGTTTCGAGTCGGGAACTCGCCTGGAAGGGCTTTCGTGTCAGTGTGCAACGACCTTAACATCATAAGATAATCGTGTATTATTTCCATGTCCTTTAGAGTATACTTGTTATGCATAATTATTACTTTCTTAGTCGCTATAATAAATGCTTCATATTTTCTCACAATCCTTTACAAACTCTCACTCACACTCGCGCTCACTCTCCCTCCCCCCCTTCGCGCTCTCTCTCTCTCTCTCTATTCTATCCCATTCTATCGCAGATCATGATCTCATGATCTCTAAAATCCCCGAAAAAATTGTCGCAATACAACTTACAACATTAGAGTCTAACAAACTTCTCTCTGTCAACTAACATGGCTTTCGACCTAAATTATCTACCGAAACCGCCCTCACGACAATCACAAACCGAATCTACAGCAACATTGACAATAAACGAATATCCTTATTAACCCTATGCGACCTCTCTAAGGCATTCGATAGCGTCAGCCATACCATCCTTCTAATCAAACTTCAAAAGCTCGGTATAGATAAGGTTTGGTTTGACAGCTATCTAAATGAAAGAACACAGTCAGTCCGTTTAAATAGTACTATCTCACCAAAATTAAAACTAAAATATGGCGTCCCCCAGGGCTCAATATTAGGCCCATTATTATTCCTTATATTTGTAAACAACATGTCTGAACACATTAATGATTGCACACTAATACAATACGCTGATGATACTCAGTTTCTTCACAGCGACGTGATCAACGAGATTGACACTATTATAAATAAAACGGAAGAAACATTACGCAAAGCAAACCAATATTTTTTAATGAACGGACTAATGATGAACGCTAACAAAACACAATGCATCTTCATAGGGACACATCAATTAATATCTAAGATACAAAGCAGCACCATAACACAACTCCACGACAGCACAATCCAACCTACCACATATGTAAAAAAACTTGGCCTTTATATAGACAGATACATGGTATTTGACAAACATATTGGTGAAGTAAACACAAAAAGTAATGGGAACACGTATGTTTATAAATAGAATTAAGGACTACTTTGACAAAGGAACCCGCAAAATCATTGCACAATCAGTTGTGTTAAGCATCTTAAATTATTGCAACATAATATGGGGCTCATCAAACATTACTCTTTTAACAAAAGCTCAAAAACTCCAAAATTTCGCAGCTTTCATTGTAGACGGTACAGCCAAAAAATACGACCATGTGACCCATATTATAACAGATTTAAATTGGCTACCCATAACAGATAAAACATTGCATGACACATGGGTTGCTATCTTCAAATACCTAAATAATCTCTACCCTGATCACCTCTTAAATCTTACTACTGTAAACAATGTCACAAACAGTTCCACAAGACAACAAAATAATCTCTACGTTCTGAAGGCCAATACGGACACAGGACAATGATCTCTTTCAGTCAAAGGACCTAATCTGTGGAACTCCCTCCATCCAAACGTCAAAGAGGCTGACTCCTTAACTACATTTAAATTAAGACTGCAGAGTGGACTCCTGGACGAAAATAAAAAACCTACATAAATAACTATCAATAAGAAATTGCATACAATGTCCCCCTCTCTCCCCCCCCCCCCCCCTATACTATTGCTGACATACTAATTCCCCTTCCTCCCGACACCCCCTTCTCATCCTCCCCCCCCCCCCCCCCCCTCCGCCTGCCTCAAAATAATTTATGTAGTTAACTTTATGTATACGATGCTTGTATGTAGGCTATGCGTCTATATGTATATGCTGTATGTAAGTGTACAGTATATGAGTGTACATATGTATATATACGGTAAATATATGTTGTATACGTGTGTGTGTATGTGTATATGTGTATGTGCAGGTATATAATTATACAGTATATGCGGGTATATGTGCATGCGTCTCAACAATTTATGTCCACCTATCCATATATTTATATTTGTATTTATTGTTATTATTACTATTTACACTATTATTATTGAGACATATAGAGCCATTATTAGGCTAATAGTATTAATATTATTACTATCATTATAAATATTAGTACTATTGCTATTGATTGAAGCAGTGGTGGATGGAGATAGGTTACCCAGGCCACCCAGGTGGCAGGGAATGAATGAAAGGATTGAGGAAAATAAGGTGAAGGAAGCAATGAAACAAATGACAGCGGGAAAAGCAGAAGGTTTGGATGGTATTGCTGTGGAGTGTATAAAGAAGGGTGGAGATGTGATAATAGATTGGTTGGTGAGACTTTTCAATATGTGCTTTGCTGTGTCAATGGTACCAATAGACTGGAAGAGTGCATGTATTGTGCCGTTGTACAAGGGGAAGGGAGATCGGCAGGAGTGTTCAAGTTATAGAGGTATTAGTTTATTGTCAGTGGTTGGAAAGCTGTATGGCAGGGTGTTGATAGAGAGGATAATTAAGTGTACGGAAGTTGCAATAGGAGAAGAACAGTGCGGTTTTAGGAGGGGAAGAGGGTGTGTGGATCAGATGTTTGCAGTAAGACAGTTATGCGAGAAGTATTTAGAGAAGCACAAAGAGAAATTTTGGGCTTTTATGGATTTGGAAAAAGTGTATGATCGTGTGGACCGTGAAGCAATGTGGAAGGTGTTAAGGATTTATGAAATTGGAGGAAATTTGTTAGAAGCAGTTAAGAGTTTTTATGAAGGGAGCAGAGCATGTGTTAGAGTAGGAAATGGTGAGTTAAGTGAATGGTTTGAGGTAAAGGTAGGTTTGCGACAGGGTTGTGTGATGTCACCATGGCTGTTTAATATGTTAATGGATGGTGTGGTGAGGGAGGTGAAAAGGAGAACTATGGGAAGAGGATTGGGTTTAGTAGGAAACAATGGTAGAGATTGTGAGTTGAATCAGTTGCTGTTCGCTGATGCCACAGCATTGGTGGTGGATTCTGAGGAGAAACTGCAGCGGGTAGTCAAAGAGTTTGGTGTGGTCTGTGGAAGAAGGAAACTGAAGGTGAACGTCAATAAAAGTAAATTAATGGTGTGTAATAGGGGTGATCATAGGGTGAATCTAGATGTGAGGCTGGATGGGGAAATATGGGAACAAGTAGAGTGTTTTAAATATCTAGGAGGAACGATAAACAGAAGTGGAGGTACGGAAATGGAGGTAAAACAGAGAGTGTGTGAAGGAAGGAAGGTTTTCGGAGCAATGGGAGTATGTGGAAGACGAGATATCTCGGAATGAAAGTAAAAAGTGCGATGTAATAAGGAATTGTTGTGCAAACATTGATGTATGGGGCTGAGACATGGGCTCTGAAGAAAAAGGAGAGAAGAAAGCTGGATGTAATGGAGTTGAGCTGCTTGAGGAGTATGTGTGGAGTTACTCGTAGAGACGGATTGAGGAATGAAGAGATACGTAGGATAGTGGGGCAGAAGGAACATTTGTCAGCCAGAGTGGACAGAAGGGTGCTGAGCTGGTATGGTCATGTTGAACGAATGAAAGATGAAAGGCTTACAAAGAGAATATGTGAGTCAGATACAAGGGGAGATAGAAGGGCAGGAAGACCCCCATTGAGATGGAGAGACTGTGTAAGACAAGCTTTGGATGATAGAGGAATGACTATAGATCAGGCAAAGGAAGTAGTAATAAACAGGAATGAATGGAAAATGCTTGTGAATAGTTGAGTGAACACGTGGTCATTTGGGGGAAGGGGTCGGGCGCCAGTTGGACTGGATAGTGGTCCAAACAGGCGCCTGGTCCGGGGAGACGATTAATATGAAGGGTGCGCCTGGAAGTGTGGTGGGCGGGCATGTGGCTTCGGCTCCGCTGCAAGTCTGCCTGCCGAGATCGGAACCTCTCCGGGTGGTCGGGGGCCGGGGGAGTGCTGGAGCGACCTTGGTGACCCTGGTCTCTGGGTCTTCTCCTGGGTGACCTAGATGTGTGTGAGTTTGTTTTTATCTGTATTTGTTCGTTGTTTTATGTTGTGTTTTGTCTTTTCCCTGATCTTGCTCTGTCTTGAGTCGGCCACCCCCAAGAAAAAAAGAACAAAAAAGAATAAAATACAATAAAATAGAAAATAGAAATACAAAAAATAGGAAAAGTGTGGATTGGCCCTGAGTATATAGATAGATAGATAGATAGATTGCTATTAAGTCTCCATAAAAGATACACACCTCGCTCGCATCTCCCCCCCCCCCCCCCCCCAACCCTCCCCTGACCTGACCTCTTGTTGACCTGAAAATTCCCATCACCTGTACCACCCCCCCCCCTGCCCTTCACTCCTCATCACCCCCCACCAATCTAGCTCTACTCTTCTCTAGCAATGTAATGTATGCAATTGTTTATACTAGCATAATACGGAAGGGCAGTCCAATATTGACTGCACACATAAGAACATAAGAACATAAGAAAATGGGAGTCTGCAGAAAGCCGATTGGCCTAAGCAAGGCAGATCCCTGTCCCACACAACCCCAAATCAATTACAAAGCCCAATTATAGGCTCAACACTCTAATACCCTGAGGATCATCTTACCAAAACGGTTAGAGATTAACGCAGGATTATGGGGGTCTGCAGAGCGCTGATTGGCCCAACCCGGCTGATCCCCCTTCACACCCAACCCTTCTCGTCCATATGCTTATCCAATTTTATCTTAAAGCTCCCTACAGTTTTAGATCCCACTATAGCACTTGGTAGTCCATTCCACCCATCTACAACTCTGTTACCAAACCAATATTTGCCTATATCTTTTCTGAAAAGAAATTTATCTAATTTGAAACCATTGGTACGAGTTCTTTCGCTATCACTGAGCTTTAGTACATTTGTCATGTCCCCTTTGTTAATCCCACTAACCCACTTGAACACCTCTATCATATCCCCTCTAACTCTGCGTCTCTCTAACAAATGTAAACCTAATTTCTTCAACCTTTCTTCATACGGAAGATTTCTAATATTATGGATCATTTTTGTCATTCTACGCTGTACTCTCTCCAATGAATCTATGTCCATTCTGTAATAAGGACACCAAAATTGGACAGCATAATCCATATGGGGTCTCACTAATGACAAGTAAAGTTTTAAGATAACATCAGCAGTTCTGTTACTCACACTCCTAGAGATGAACCCGAGAATCCTGTTTGCCTTATTACGAACGCCTATACACTGTTTTCTAGGCTTCAAATCATTGCTAACAAACACACCTAGATCTTTCTCGCAGTCTGAATTTTCTAATACTAAATTAGCTAGTTTATATTTAACATTTGTTTGCATCTTCCCTATCTTTAATACCTTGCATTTGTCAATGTTAAACTTCATCTGCCAATTTACTGACCATTCATGTAAGGTATCTAGATCCCTTTGGAGGCACTCTATATCGCTATCTGAATCAATTGATCTCCCCATTTTAGTATCGTCTGCGAATTTACTTATCCTACTAGTTATACCTAAATCTAGGTAATTTATGTATATAAGAAACAACAGGGGACCTAATACCGATCCCTGGGGGACACCACATTTGACTGCACATGTAACAGGGTTCGTCTCTTAACACCTTACGAGCGGCCTATGCGGTTTATTTATGTGTACCGCCCAGCGGGGTGTTTTTAGCCAAAATAGGGCTGTTTACGTGATCATTTTCATGCCTAAATAAGACCCAGAACGTAAAACAAGTATCTATCCCTGAAAGGGCATAAACAGAGCTTTCGAATGACACCATAACGATCCTTGTATGATGGATAGTTTTCTTGCAATAACCGTGCAACGCCAGTGCAAAAAGCAGGTAATTCGGTACTTTCGGTACATAATTGAGTATGTAGCGAGTGAGAGAGGGAGGAGGGATCTGAGATTTGTGTCAGTAGGTTCGCCGCGGTGGTCTGGAGCAGTCATACGCTCGCTAGTCTCCTGCCACCACTTGTCTCTCTCTCTCAGCCACATTACGTGCTGAAATTGCCACTCGAGTTATGTCGAGCGCCGCCACATAGTCCAGCTTTATTTAACTCGACTTAAGTGGTGAGCCGCTTTTTAAGGGTTAAGCATCCGTCATACCTAGCCGATTTTAGGCCAAGACTGTCCGCGACCTAAGGGTCGTGGACAGTCTTGGTCTATGTCGCCGCGCATCATGGGCCGTCGCCAACATAACAAACAGTTCGGGATGGGTCTTCACATACCCCCTCAAAAGTTCTACATGCACAACATTGAAAATCAAGTCGGCGTGGAGTAAGGTCAAAAATGGGACGGGAAGGGGACGGGAGGCTGATGGCGTGTGACGGCGCTTGACGGCGCTTGACGGGAAAAGGTAGGCGTCAGTGCGGCGGCACACGGCACCGTAAATGAGATCTGCGTCAGGCGGCGTCACCATAACAACCTGCTGGGATCAGCGGCGGCTTGCGGCGACCCAACGATGCCCTAACGGTCAATATATAAATAAACGACATAATTAAATAATTAAATAATAAATATATTATCAATAACCATCAAAATATAAGATTAGGTATATTAATTACAGAAAAAATGAAAAATAACAACATTCAATACATAATTAAATTAATAATAATAATAAAATAACAGAATTAACTGAAATAATCAGTTAATAATCAGCCGTCCATACTGAAGGGGTCGCCGTCCATCGGCAAAGTAATGCATATTGACGCCGCCCTACCTCCTGTCGACGCCGTTCGTCGGGTCGTTGTCAACGCGCTACGCCGCAGATCGGCACTCCAGCGGCGACCTAGGTCTCACCTTCAGTCCTGCATGGGTGCCGCTCTACCCCGTCAGGTCGCCGTCAGGCGGCGTGGCCATCCATACTGCGTCCCGCCCAAAACTCACCCCCCCAAATCCTTAAGCTCTCCGCCGAAGGTCGGCACTCCTGACCACGACTAAAGGTCGTGGTCAGTCTTGGCTCAAGTCGGCATGATGTGACCCCTGCTTTAGGCAAACTCTCTCCATTACATATTGTATATATTGTAAATAATGTAACAAGAATAACCACTATTAGTGGAAATAAACTTATTATTATTATATTACTCTCCCTCTCTCTCTCTGTCTCTCTCTCTCTCTCCCTCAGACAGCCATGCACCACAGTTCCTTCCTGGACATGACCCTATAATTGTATTTTGGTCCCTTTGGACCAACTTTCTCTTTTCTTGATTTTGTTTTGTTCTCTAACCTTCCCATTAAGGGGAGATTTCCACTTGAGGGACTTTTTTCTTGACCTCTTTCTCCCTCATGTCTAGCTCCATTCCTTTTGAGATTTTAAGATGTTTGCCCCGTTAGTTTGGCGATTTTAAGAACTTTAACCCCATTTTAAGACCTTTCGTGCCATTCAGGTGCCGATTTAGTCCTGGCGAGCGATAGTGAGCCTGTAATTTAAGAGCAACCGGCCTCCGGCCGGGACATTTTTCTACCGAAAAATGTACAAATTTATCTTGAAAGGGGGTCTAGGGGGTGTAATTTTAAGCTTGATGAAAACGTAGGGAACAAACTAAATACCTCCCCTTAACCTTTGTTCATTTTATATATTATTATTATTATGTTTTGTTTTTGGGGGGAGGGGGAGAATAAAAATAACTGAAAGGATGACTTAATTGGATCGCCGTTATATGCACAACACACATAGCATACTTACATATACAACACAAACATATTGAATTCATTTACTAATATATAACACACACACACACACACACACACACACACACACACACACACACACACAATGGAACTCTAATTTCACTAAGGTAGCCGGGAGGCAATTCCAACATAATTAAAGTCCTACATCTTGACAGTAATGTTCTCAAGGTATATATATGCTAGAGTACACCCTCGGTGCTTCAGTATTTACCTTTTAGTACGGTTAAATGAAGAGGCGGTCGGATATAATATGTATACAATGCAAATATGTCATGCGTAAACTGAGAATCTTAGTCTGCTTTAAATCTGTATTTTGGCTTGAAATTGTTTTATTAGGTAACTTTTTGTTGGGAATCATCAACGTCCGAGTTTCCTGTATATATATTAATTAACTACGATAATGTTGTAAATAGTTAGAGTTGCCGCTGGAGTTTGTTCATGCTTCATTGATTATAGAAGCAATCTTAATTCAAGTATCAACGTGGGCACTTGATTAAAGAGTCATTTAGATACTTGGCTTGTTCGAAATACAATCACTTTGATAAATATATACGTCAGAGAGTATACATAAGAATAACATATAGCTATATGTGAAACCAAATGTGTGTCTATCTATATTTATACTATATATCTATTCCTGCAAATCTCTCTCTCTCTCTCTATATATATATATATATATATATATTATATATATATATATATATATATATATATATATATATATATATATATATATATATATATATATATATATACATATATATATATATATATATACATATATATACATATATATATATATGAACATTGAAATGATGGGGCTCGAGGAGAATGAGCCAAAACCTCCACCGTACCTGCCCCCACATCGTAATGAGCCCCAACAGCAACACTGCAGAATTGCCACAATAAAAGCTAAGACGAGAGCAAAGAAAAAGTCCATCCCGTGGCAGGAAAACAAGATACCTCAGTTCCCCCTATCACCACGGGCAGGTAAACAAAACTCACTACCTGGTCCAGCAGGATACATGCCGCTCCCCCGCATTAATTCCTTCAGACCAAGCCTCCAACACTGGCCGCTCCCCTCCATAGGTGAGAAACTCCAGCCAGAACCAGATCTTGACTATGACGAGGATTACTTCATGGAATTACAACATCAACCTTCTCAATGTCCTCAAATGTATTCAGACAGAAATAACCACCACTACAACTACGAGGACAGCCAACAACGACAAGAGAAATATTCCAACTCATAAATAAAGCATTACATAATATAACACAAGTGTATATGAATCATATCATCTGTAAATTAATTATTATTCACTTGTACAAGCTTTCCAAGACCTACATTTAATATTAATAAATAAAGATAAACATTACCTATGTAACCATATATATATTATATGTTTAAGGACTTTAATAACCGTCCAATAATTCAAAAACAATAATTCACATGCCTCTCATATTCCGAAACACAGTAACCGAATACCGAATTAAACAAATATTACTACCTGACTGAAACAAGGAATAGGTAGGCAAAACTGGCTTCGCTTTCGGGTATCTCGCTATTAATAGTGAGCGTGTTTAATTATGAATCAGTTCGGAAAATACTTCCATAGGGGTTACCCTAAATCACCGTAAAAGGTATCCTGAGAGCAGTGACCAAGAAGAGTGTAGGAGGCTTAGAAAGTGACCATTCTAGCTTGTGTACATGACAACGGCGACACCCTCTGGTGTCTACAGACTGGGGAACCAACAGTGCTACGTCGCCAGATCTCTCACAGCTCCTACTTCTCTTCCTCACCCCAAATTAAGTGCTTCTGTGTTACTGTGTTTTGGAAATTGTTGTGATGGTTATATAAGATATGTTAGTGTTCAAGTTAAAGTAATGCTAGAGATCCTTTCTGGACTCTCCTTATCATAACCTACCACTCGTGTTGACAGAACAAAACACACACTATATTATAAGATTGATATATCTATAACACTCTGGATATAACCTATTTATATTCCATATAAACGTTATATATATATTGTATCTAGGAATTATACCATACACTATACGTAATTACCAGTGAACAATCCCAGATCTAATTCTATTGTGTTATTAATTGCTGGGTAAGAAGTGCATATATAAATATCCACAGAGAGTGTAATTTCAGTATATTACTCAGTCTAAATTTATCTTTATGTGCTTTGAAGTCAAACTCAGATTACGCATTATTTTAGAGTTAAATTAATTTCCCCTTACTTCACGTCGTATTAAAATCTGTACGGCGAGCTTATCAGCCATTCATTCCGGCTAATATTATTTATTACCAGTTCCATGAATTTAAATTGATGATCACTACTTTATCATCCACCCATTCCGGCTAATATTATATATTCTCAGTTCCGGGAATTTATATTCATTATTACTGTTCTATCAGCCACGCATTTCCAGCTAATATTATTTAATATCAGATTCGTGAATTTATATTCATTATTACTGTTTCCTCAGCCACCCATTCTGGTAAAGTATTATTTATCATTCGTGCAGTTAATTTTTATTCCTCATTCTGACTCCATAGATTAATTACGAAATATATCTTCTTTCATCTGGGATTAACGTTGAGTTATTTTCTATATATCTTAGACTTGATTTTATATATAAACTTTATCTTGTATGCATCATCTCAGAATAGTTGACCTACCTCCCCGCCGCGGTACTTTTAGGTACACCTCACTGACAGGCTACCTTGTCGGTACCTTAGCCGCGCTACCTTGCCTTACCTGAGGTCACGATTTTGATTGTCCATATTTACCAGACCAAATTCTCTGTGGATGTTTATATGATATATTTATATTGTCATCATATTTATATTCAATTTTTATGTAGTGTTACCAATCGACTATTTATCTTATTCCTGTGACACGAAATATTCTAAATAAGTGTATATCTATCAACGTGTTATGCTTCACCATTTTACCAATTGGAATTACGTTACTATAACTAAGCTCTGGATTGAATCTGTGTCCTGTACCCTAGCAATATAAGAAATCATACTTGTGTACCGAATTTGTGCATTCTATGTCATTGGTGGAGATTAATTGAACTAAAAAGTATATAATATGTCATAGTTAGCTATGTTCCTGTTGAGCAATATTAAGTTCTGAGTCTTCCTAAATAGGGATTATAAGTACATAAATAAAGCGTGCTGGATTACAGCGTCGCATAACACTAGTTGGCGGCAGAGGTGTCTCAATATGGCATAGCAACTTTGATTTTTTGTATTTACTCAATCAACCCCAAATACACGAATCATCATGGATGGTAAATTGCTTGACATTATTTCTTTTAAGCAAGAAGATCATGCTATTAATATGTATCTTAAAATTGTGAAACCTGTCCTTGATATTATATTCAGGGAAGATGAAAATGCAAAGATTCACACTGTAGTAATGAAATTAGGCAAGCATGCGGCTCTCGTATCCGGTTATGTGCGTGACACTCCTCAGTTGACCTGGGCTCAGTTAGAGAGTTATACTAAGGTAGCTATTAACCCATCTCTCGGAAAGACAATAGCAGATCGACAATTTAGTAGTATACAGTATTCAGGGAATCTAGATAACACTATCAGCCAGTTGAATCAAATGGCAGTGACAGCATTTCACAATAATACTGCTGCTCACAGGAAAGAGAGAGTGTTTAGTGCACTACTACGGATATTACTCACCGCAGTATCAGACCTCTTTGCTATCTCAGAACCTAAGGGTTATGATGAGGACATGCCAACAATTCGGGGTATCTTGGCCTAGAGGAAAACGAAGGAACATGACAAGATCGCCGTCATCAGCCGAGCTACTACTCACCCTCAATCTTCTGCAACATCTTCAACTAACACTGCAGTGCCCCGTTCAAATGACAAAATGGAGGACTGGGCCCGAGTCCGCCCTGCTGACTGGAATCCATGCACTTCCAAATGTCCTCTAGTGTCTCTAAAATGGTAATTTTTAGAGTTAACCAAGCGTTGGCTCAGGATGCCTACCCTTTGGGCTCAGATTCCGTGGACTAAGCCCCAACGCGTGGCCACAATAAATGACAATGGGACTGCAGGAATTGAAGAAAACAAAGAAGAGGAATACGCTGAAGAACCTGAGGTAGATTAAACTACAGAAATTCAAGACAACCCAGATTTTTAATCAGCCCCCGTCCACAAATCGTCAAGCTGGCAGGGGCTTAAGATGGGACAAGCACAGTCAAACTTCCCATTTAAAATCACCTCACTCTAAATGGGGTGAAAGCCCAACTTATAATTGACATAGGGGCATCCTGTTCATGGCTCTTCTCTTCTTTCTTCAGACAACATCAAAACTCTTTTTGGCCCCCTTCAAACCTCCACCATAGTTCTAATAGACGCTAATGATGGCATCATTCCTAACTATGGGGCAACTGTTCCACTTGATGTTAGCGCCCCCATTCCTGACCACGGAACACGTCATTCTTTCATGATATATACCTCCCAAGAGACCAAGTACGATGGTGAGATGACGGGGTTGCAAGCAGCCAAGTTAGTAACCCCCTCAGATGCACTATAAACCAAGAAGAGACTCAACCAACCAGAGCCAGGATAGCTAACATAAAGGAGAGGAAAAGAACGAAGCGAAAGGCATATATCCGGACCGAGAAAGAAACAACGCAGTCCATCATAATTAATCCACATTTTCCATGGGATCAGCAACAAAACAGTCTACCCACATATATCAAAGGCCTCTACCGGGACCTACAAAAAATGCAGGGCCACTTATCGAGCATGACCTATTTCTGAGCCAATCACAAGGGCCCCTTCCGGACCAATCACAGGGTCCGGGATACGGGACAAAGGCGTACCCAACCCAGGAACCAGAAATTGGATTATAATGAGGAAGAGTTTATGCTAATACCTCATCAACATCCAATGTCATATTTCAAAAGATGTGACCAAAGGAACCACCTCTAGAGTGCAGAAAATCACCTATATCAACAATAGCTGATAAATAAAGAGTAACGAAAGCCTTGCATGCAACGTTGAAAATCAAGGAAAATACAAATACATGCAAAACATTTATCCTGCACCCATGCAAGCTTTCTAAAATATGAGTGTAATCTTAAAAAATTAAGAATATTTTTAGCCATGTATTCCTATGTTAATTATATTTTGAAGGCAATTATTAACTTCACAATCATGAAAAGATCGAAATCCCCATGTCCCTACTATTCCGAAATGAATTAAATTTAACTCAAATTATCATCCGAATATAGCCTGACCGAAATATATGATCGATAGGCAAACACGAGGCAATAACTTCCACTAGCTAAGCTTTTAGTGGGTACCAGTGTCGGAGTTACTTCCGAATAGGGCTAGCCATTTTCCTTATAAAAAGTTTAACGAGTGTGGCGACCAAGAGGTGTGTTAGAAGAACTAGAAGTGACTGTCTCTAGCTGTGTGTGAGACAGGCAGTTCTCTTAGGTATCCAATCGAAGGAGGAGCTACGAGTCCTACGTCGTCCAGATTCTCTCATGGATATTACTTCTCCTCTACATCCATACCCTAAGTGTCTCTGTTTTACTATGTTTTGGGAATTATTGTGAAGGTAATATAAAATATGCGAATGTTCAAATTAATATTATCATAGAGGCCTTTTTGCTGACTCTCCTTGATCTAATTTGTTCGCGTATTACGAGAACCTAACTTCCACCTGTGCAGTTTAATTTTATATATACAGTTCGTGATTTAACCAATTTAAGTCATCGTAATCAGTCTAGATATTTTATACTTACGTTATATACTCTATATTATCCGTAATACCTAGTGAACGCTCCCAGATTTTATTCAGTTGTGTTATTATTGATTGCGTGTCAAAGTTCGAAGTGAAGTGTGTAACGATGGCAATTTTCCTTCTTAAAACTTAATCTGAAACTCTGGACAGTGCTTAGTCCATTTTTCATACAACATCACTTAGAGTAAAAGTCGCCATTATTAAAAGTAAAAACGCGTTCCGTTGAGATTGAATTAATCTATGTTCAAGATTCCTAATCTATATTAGTTCTTATGAATAATCCGATCCATTACGTTACCCGCTTTATGATATACTTTCACAACCAATTTTAGGAATTCCAATTATACATTCCTGTATTCATCAGACTTTATTCTGCTATTAATAAAACACTACGTCGTTCTGTGTCTTGATAGTATTATATACTTTACTAACCTGTTTTCGGGTTATCCATAGTCGCTACTTCGTTCTGCGTCTATCTTTTATCTTATCATTCATCAGCCCTCATCTCGGCTATTATCTGTCGCTACTTCGTTCTGTGTCTGATTTTATTTACGGTAGTTTGTTAATTTATTCAAACTCACTGCTCAGATAGCAATTGTTTCGCTATATTTATTCACTACGTGTTTTGTGAATTTGAGTTCCTCCTTTACTGTGATTCTAGCTCATTTACGATTGAATTTATTTTTTGTGTATCGTGTGAGGGATTATTCCAATTATTCTTTTGTAGTTAAATTGCAAATTTAATTTTCTTATCACCAAGAGTAAAGTTATTTCATATCTTTTGTTACTGATTTAACGTTGCACTAAATCCAGTATTTATTCAGCCTGACCGCAGTACCTTTGACCTTAACCCTTAACTGGCGGCACCCGGCTATTGTCGAGTTAAATAAATGTGGCCTATGTGGCGGGGCCCGGCAAGAGTGCAATTTTGAGCACGTAATGTGCTCTGAGAGAGAGCGGAGCAGTGGGAGGAGCGTAGTTTACCTCCTGACCGCTCGCCACGGCCACCGTGGAGCTACTGAGATTTATTGCACCCTCCCACACTCTCTCTCACTCGCTACACACGTAATATTGTAAGAAAATGACCGTATTTTAGCAATTTTGCCCTTCGGTTGCACGATCGTTGCAAGACAACCAGTGATCGTAGAAGGATGGATCGGGTGTCATTGGAAAGCTCAATTTACGCCCTTTCAGGGATACATACTTGTATTACGCTCTGGGTCTTGTTTATGCATGAAAAAGAGCACGAAAACAACCCCATTTATGGTCAAAAACCCCCGCTGGGCGGTACATAGAAATTACCGCCTAGACCGCTCGTAAGGTGTTAACCTCTCGCGCGGCAGCTTTGACCACCTACCTCTCCTTTTTTTTTTTTTTTTTTTTTTTTCTATGTGATTGAGGGAGGCAAAAGGCATAACTGCCTATAGCGAGTGCCTCCCCCATAGTTGAAAGAGTGACAGGGCCAAAATCAAGGGACGTTCGAGCCAAAATGCCTGGACACACGGAGTTTGAAGCAATTTAAGTCATAGGAAGAGGGAAAGACTGATTCTGGGAGAGAGTTCCAGAGCTCAGCTGTTGAGTAGAAGAAAGTTTGAGAGTAACGTTTCACTCTTGGGTTGGAGAGTTGCACAGAGTAGGGGTGGGATTGAGTTGCAAGACGGGTACCACGTGCCCTACGTAAAGGAGGTGGTATGCACTGGGATAGCTCTGAGGAACACTGATTATTATAGTAGCGATAGAATAGCGAGAGAGATGCAACATTGCGGCGGAGAGAGAGAGATTGCAGAGAGTTGGTGAGTGGACGGGAGTTAATGATACGAAAGGCCTTCCTTTCAACTTTGTCTAGGAGAGCAGTGTGAGAGGAACCTCCCCACACATGTGAACAATACTCAATACAAGGGCGCACTATGCCCCTGTACAGAGCAAGAAGCTGTGCAGGGGAAAAGAACCCCCTAAGGCGGTTGAGCACACCCAGCTTCTGGGATGCTGCCTTAGCAAGACTGGTAATATGGTCCTTCCAAATGAGAGCAGAAGAAAAAGAGACACCAAGAATATTGAGAGAAGATGAAGGGTTGATTTTTGTATTGTTGAAGAATAAGGGATAGTCCGCTGGGAGATCCTGACGGGTAGATAGATGGAGAAATTGGGTTTTGGAAGCATTAAAGTTAACAAGGTTTTCTCTGCCCCAATTGGAAATAGTATTTAGATCAGAATTTAAGAGTTCTATGGCTTCATTACGTTTGTCGTTGAGGGATTGCTGGCTGGGGCGTTCTGAAAAACTAATGGAGTAGTGCAAGGTTGAGTCGTCTGCGTATGAATGGATGGGAATTAAGGTACAGTTAAGGAGATCATTTATAAAAATTAGAAAGAGAATAGGAGATAGGACAGAGCCCTGAGGAACACCGGAGTTTATAGAGTGAGGAAGTGAACAATGGCCGTCCACAACCGCGGCTATGGAACGGCCGGAAAGGAAATTAGAGACAAAGGCACAGATGGAGGGATAGAAACCGAAGGAGGGTAGTTTAGAAATTAAAGATTTATGCCAGACTCTATCGAAGGCTTTCGATATGTCTAGTGCAATAGAAAAAGTCTCACCGAAGTCCCGAAAGGAGGATGACCAAGAGTTAGTAAGATATGAAAGAAGATCACCAGTAGAGCGACCCTTAAGGAAGCCATACTGGCGATCTGAGAGCAGATTATGAGAAGAGAAATGCTTAAGAAATTTGGAAGCAAGAATAGTTTCAAAAACTTTAGAAAGACAAGAGATAAGAGCAATTGGACGATAGTTGGAGGGTTGAGAGCGGTCACCCTTCTTTGGGACAGGTTGAATGAGAGCAAACTTCCAGCAAGAAGGGAAGACGTTAGAGGATAGACAGAGACGGAAGCGTTTGTCTAGGCACGGAAGCACAGTTTTTGAGTAACATAGGAGGAACACCATCCGGACCGTACGCCTTATTAGTGTTAAGCCCAGAGAGGGTAGAAAGTACATCTTTAGAAGAGATTAGGATATTAGGCATAAGTAAGAGAGAGGAGGGCGGAGAAGGAGGAATAGCACCGGAATCATCCAAGGTGGAGTTTCTAGCAAAAGTTTGAGCGAAGAGTTTAGCTTTGTCAGAGGAAGAAGTGATGGTTGTGCCATCAGAGTGGGAAAGGGGAGGGAAAGACGAGGAAGAGAAATTGTTGGAGAGGTTTTTGGCTAGATGCCAGAAAGCTTGGGAAGAGCTAGAGTTGGATAGTTCAGTGCATTTATTATTGATGAAAGAGTGTTTGGCAAGTCGAAGAACAGATTTGGCTTGATTCCGGGCAGAAACATATGAAGAATGAGAGTCTTGAGTTTTAAGGCGTCGGTACCGTTTGAATGCTTCCTCCTTATTGCGGACAGCAGTAGAACAGGCGTGAGTAAACCAAGATTTTTTAGCATTAGTCTGAGAGAAAGAGAATGGAATGTATGCTTCCATGCCCGATAGGATTACCTCGGTAATGCGTTCAGCACTCTCCGAGGGTCCTCGGCCATGGAAGCAGAAATCATTCCATGGGAAATCAAAGAAGTACTGCCGAAGAGCCTCCCAGTCGGCAGCGCCAAAGTGCCACAAGCGCCGCCGGCTAGGAGGATCGGGTGGCTGTACTGGAGAGATAGGACAGGTGACAGAGATAAGTTTATGGTCGGAGGAGCCCAAAGGAGAGAAAAGATCGACAGTATAAGAAGAAGGGTTAGAAGTTAGAAACAGGTCAAGAATGTTGGGCCGATCTCCGATGCGATCCGGGATACGGGTGGGTTGCTGAACTAACTGCTCTAGGTCATTTATGATAGAAAAGACGTAGGCTTGTTCACCAGGTGGATCAGTAGTGTGAGAGGAGAGCCAATGGCGGTGGTGAACGTTGAAATCTCCTAAGATGGAGATTTCTGAGAAAGGAGAAATGGATAGAATGTGTTCCACTGTAGAGTTTAGATAGTCAAAGAATTTGGGAAAGTTGGTAGAGTTAGGGGAAAGATAGACAGCACAGAAATATTTAGTAAGAGAATGACAGGAAAGTTTGAGCCATAAAGTTGAGAATTCAGAGGAGTCGAAATCGGGAACACGAGAGCAAGTGAGTTTGTTGTGCACATATGCACAACATCCGCCTTTGGCTTTGAAACTAGGATAGAGAAAGTAGGAGGATACAGAGAAGGGGTTGCTGGATGTTGCTACAGACACCTGAGTTTCGGTGAGGAAGAGAAGATCAGGTTTGTAGGAGGAGAGATGGTGCTCAACAGAGTGAAAGTTAGAGGAAAGTCCGCGAATGTTGCAGAAATTAATAGAAAGAGTAACAGGCCGAGGTCCAGGTAATTGTGTGGGGTCGTCAGGGGATGGTCGGTCGGGTGAGGGGGCATTTATGGTCCCCCCCCCTGGGGACTCCGAGGCTGGGCTACAATTCATCATTTTTTTTTGTTTTAATTTTGGTGTGGAAGAATGAAGTGTGGTGTGCATGTTTAGTGTAGTGAAGTGGATAGGAGGAGGAGGTGTTTGTGAGAGCTAGCTGGATTGCTCTCAGTGTAAATGAGGCACAAAGAAAATTAGTAAGAGAGGCCAAGCAAGTGAAACAGGAGTTCCAGCGACTCTTTATCACATGCCTATAACCTCACCTGGGTCTAGCCCTGATCGATTGGTGCCTACAATCTCCCCACCTGGCGACCTATATGTATTTCGAGCCACGCTTACCTGTGCGTACCTGAGTAGATGATCTCAGTTACCCACATTACTTGATTATTATTCCTCTCGATATACACTTGAACCGTATATGTATTGTCATCATATAATTATTATGTGTTTATCTTCTATAAATTGTATATTATCATGTTTGATGCTTTGTATGTGACATCATTATTCACGAAGGAGTAGAATTTAGTTAACTCTTTCCAAGTCACCTTTGATTCAACATTGGACCCATACTCTGTAGTTGGGATCCGGATGTGCCATTTCCATGTACCACTGTTTGTATAATAAAACCTAGTGTAATTACCCTGTGTGTTTATTGTGTTGGAGCGTGATTGAGTAACCTAGAAAGATCATTATTCTTGCTAGTAGTGTTCCTGTCGAGCAGGATTTGATTCTAACTATCTTAAACAAGGAGCTTTATAGAATGAATAATTAAGCGAGTTGGATTACAACGACGCATAACACTGGCGGCAGCGGTATCTCGACACGGCATAACAGCTTTGTTTTTTCTAAATTATTGTTACTCAATCTACTTCAGACGCAACATTCATCATGGCTGCTAAGGCACTAGACATTATTGCATTCAAAACAGAGGACCATGATATCAATACTTACTTAGAAATTGTTAATCCGTTCCTGGACATTATATTCAGAGACGATGAAATTGCAAAGTTCACACAGTTGTGATGAAACTACGAAAACATGCAGCTAAAGTACCCGGATATGTGAGTGACACTCCTGGGTTGACCTGGGCACAGTTCGAAAGCTACACAAAATTAGCTATCAACCCATCGCTAGGTCAGACGATAGCAGACCGTCACTTTCACGAGGTTAAGTATTCGGGAAACTTGGACAACATGATTAGTTAGTTAAATCAACTGGCCGTGACAGCATTTCCTGATGATACTACAGCTCAATGAAAGAAAGTAGTATTTATAGCAGTATTGAGGATATTACCCATAGCATTAGCTGATCATTTTGCTATCACAGAACCCACAGGTTATGAGGAAGACTTGCCAGTACTTAGGCGCATCATGGCTTTGAGGAAAACCAAGGAACCTGAAAAGATCGAAGTCATCAGTCGAGCTACCACTCACCCGTCCACATTACCTTCACCTAGCCCTGCGGTGCCACACCCAAGTGAAAAAGTTGAGGAATGGTCCCGAATTTGCCCCTCCGATTGGAAGCCATGCACTTCCCACTGTTCACTTATCTCCATGAAGAGATCATTTATGGAATTAACCAAGCGGAGGTCCAGGTTGCCTACATTATGGGCTCAGATTTCCTGGGTTAAGCCCCGACGCATGGCCACAATAAATGAAGATGGAACTGCAGGGATCAAGAACAATGATTAAGACAAAAATGTTGAAGAGCCTGAGGTAATAACAGACCCTACAGAAATTCAGGACAACCTTGATTTTTAATCTGCCCCCGTCCACAAATTGAAAAACTGACGGTGGCTCAAGATGGGACAGACACCGTGAAACTTCCCACCTATAAGCAACTCATTTTAAATGGAGTGAAAGTCCAACTTCTAATTGACACGGGGGCTTCCCGTTCATGTCTCTTCTTTTCTTTCTTCCAACAGCATCACAAATCTTTTAGGCCCCTTCAACCTTCCACCATAGATTTGATAGATGCTAATGATGGCATTATCCCTAATTGTGGAGAGATGGTCCCACTTTACGTTAGTACCCCTATTCCTAACCACGGGTCAAATCATTCTTTCATGATATACATCCCCCAAGAGACCCAGTACGATGGATATTTGGGTCTTGACTTACTCACCTCCCTGCAAGCCTCCATTAACTGTCAACAGAGAACTTTGAAGTTTGCCCCTTTGCTTAAAAAAACAAACAAACACAACGATCAACAAAATCACCAAGCCTAATATCACCCAAACTGTTGAAACATTGCATAACATAACCCCTAAATTAAAATCTAAGATTAGTCAAGAAAAACAAGACCTACCAACTATCTGTCTCATACCGATAACTCAAGCGGTGACTTCAAAAATAGTGACACTCCCCCCTCATCATGAACAATGGATACCTATCCTACCTACATTACCTGGTGATGTAATACTGAACCCGAACCTCCAAAGTCCTTTCGACAGAGATTGCCTGACCGCTCCAGCCCTTTTTTCTAGCCAATTAAATTGCATTAAAATTGCCAATATCTCAGATCAACCTATCACATTTCCTAAAGAGTTAACCATCGGGGAACTTGAAACCTATGTAGAGGAACTATCCTTGCCCCCAGATGACACATCTCCCTCTCTTTTTCCCCTACCTGGCATTCCTTCCCATTTAACTCCTCAACAACAACTGACTTACGTGACTTGATGACTTCGTTTCAAACCATCTTCGCTACATCCAGCCGAGACGTCGGGAAAACTAACGTACTGCACCATCCTATACATACTGTAGGACAACCTATAAAACAGCCAATCCGAAGGAAAAATCCAATCCAACGACAAGAAGAAGAATTGCAGGTGAAAGACATGCTAGAACCAGGAGTTGTACAACGCTCCACTAGTCCCTGGTCAACTCCAGTGGTACTCGTCAGAAAAAAAGATGGATCCACCCGTTTCTGTATAGATTACTGACAACTTAATGACGTAATCATCAAAGACGGCACCCCACTACCTCGCATCGACGACTCCTTACATTCCTTACTAGGAGCTAAATGGTTCACCACTCTCGATTTACAAGCCGGATATTGGCAAGTACCCGTACTTCCGGAACATCAACAGAAAACGGCTTGTGCCACCAGCCAAGGGAGACTATATGAATTCACAGTACTGCCTTTTGGCCTATGCAACGGCCCAGCTACCTTTTCTAGACTAATGGAATCTGTCTTACAAGGATTAACCTGAGAGACTTGTCTAGCCTATTTAGACGACATCATTGTGTTTGACAAAACCTGGGCTGATCATATTCAAAGGCTCCGACAAGTATTTCAACGGATTCGAGAGGCTAAATTAAAACTCAAGCCTTCTAAATGAATTTTGGCTAAAAATGAAGTTCAATTCCTAGGCCACATAGTCTCAGATGAAGGAATTGCCCTAGATCCAGACACATTGCACGCAATCAGTACCATAACCCCTCCCAGCAATGTAAAGGGGGTCCAAGCATTTATTGGCCTAGCATCATATTATCGTGGATTCGTGAAAAACTTTGCCACCATTGCCAAACCACTCCACGATTTAACCAAGAAAGAAGAACCATTCGTATGGACAGACCAACGCCTGCAAGCATTTAATTCCTTAAAAGAACTTCTAGTAGCTTCCCCCGTAGTTTCTTTTCCTGACTATACCAAACCATTCCGTCTCTACACCGATGTTTCACAGTTTGGTATTAGAGCAGTTCTAGGTCAAACCAGAGAAGGAAGAGAGCACATTATTGCATGTGCCAGCCGAACTCTCAACCCAGCTGAAGTAAACTATCCCGTCACCAAGAGAGAGTGTTTGGGGATAATTTGGGCTCTCCAGTATTTTAAAGCTTATCTAGCCAGTGTTAAGATCACCATCATTACGGATAACCACGCCCTCCAATAGCTACGCAAATCTGACACTAAAAACGCTCTAACTATCAGATGCCGCGAGTCTTTGGAAGAATTTGACTTTGAAATCGCCTACAGGCCGGGCAAGTTGCATACAAATGCTGATGCTCTATCCAGACTTCCAACTCAAACAACAACAACCACATCCGCCCCCGAACCTGATACTCAAACCATTCGAGCCATTCACCATCAGGACTCAACACTCAACAACAATAATTTAGCCAAAATTACATCATGGTGTGAACTTTGGGGCATGAAACTTAATGCTAGTAAAACACACTCCATTATCATCAGCAGATCTCGTACCTTGGATCCTCCCCATCCTTATCTACAAGTTTCTGGTGAGCAAATTGAGAATGTGGATACTCTGCGTTTGTTAGGAGTTACTCTTGATCCCAAACTTACTTTTGAAAAGCATATTCGTTCTTTCTCCTCTTCCATTTCCCAAAAAATTGGTCTGCTTCGCAAGGTTTATAAAACATTTGCTTGTGACGCCACAGTTATCAAGTCTTTTTATGCTTTTATTTTGCCACATTTCGAGTACTGCTCACCTGTCTGGTTGTCAGCAGCTGACTGCCATCTCAAGTTGCTTGACAGGTCGCTAAATTCCATCAGTTTTTTCTACCACATTTGTCTCTTGATCTGTGTCATCGACGTAAAGTTGGTGCCCTTAGTCTTTTCTTTAAAGTTTTTAACAACCCTCAGCATCCCTTACATGGGGTTTTGCCTGGGCCCTATGTCCGGGCTCGTGCAACTAGATTCACAAGCAATCTTAATGATCTTGCCATGAGCCCTGTTAATTTTTCTACTACACAGTTTTTACGGTGTTTTGTGCTGGCCATGGTTGACTTGTGGAATAAGTTGCCAAATGAGCTAGTCAATTCAGCTAATATCTCTATTTTTAAGTCTAGAGTTAATGCTTTTTTGCAGCATTAATTCTAATTTTAAAACTTATTTTATTCTATTTTATTGTATTATATTTATACTTGATATCCTCCACTGCATAATATGTTATCTGTGTTTAATATGTGTATATGTACAGCATACAGTATATGTTTTTATTTTTTCCTAAGTTGCCGTAGTCTCTCTCCAGTGCCTCCGGGTGTTTTGTGTGGATTCATCTTGATGGTGTTTTTGCACCCTGGTTGGAGACTTCGGCATCTCATATAATAATAATAATAATTACAGTTCCAGAGAAAAGAAAAAACAGATTGGATGCCTAGGAGCATTTTCTCACAATTACAATGAAGAGGATATCATTTATACACTCCAGTTTTGAAAATTGTAATTACCCCCAGCGCTGCCTTACCTACTATGCAATCCCTACATTCTCACAACGGCATTCATTTGGCTCAATGAAAATTGACTTCTACTTTTCAACAAGTATACTTGACTCCTCCATCCATCACTGCAAAAAGGATCACAGAAGCCTGCCGTGCATGTGCTTTAGGCAAAGATCGGACTCGCACCGCCGGACCTACAGGAAAATGAGTAGCTTCCAAACCATGGCAACAATTAGCAGTTGATGTAATGGGACCCATGGAAAGTATGAAAGGGTTCAAATATATTATCACTTTCGTGGACACATACTCCAAATACTTAATTGCTTGTCCAGCGAAAGAATACTCAGCCGCCCTGGGGCTGCAGGACCTGCGGGTGCCACTAGGAGAAAAGGGACTGGCATGGGAAGTTTTTTCGTACACCTGCCACTGTCACCCTGCCACCACCACCACCACCAGCTGCCTCTGCTGCCCCTGCCGGCCCTTCTGTCCCTGCCGGCCCTGCTGCCCCTGCCCAAGGGAAAGGGAAAGGGAAAGGCAAAGGCAAAGGGAAAGGGGCGACAGGGACAACAATTATATTGCCTGCGTCCACGACCTCTGCACCACCCACCACTGCTGGACCTGCCGACGCCGCCCCTGCCGGCCCTTCTGTCCCTGCCGGCCCTGCTGCCCCTGCCCAAGGGAAAGGGAAAGGCAAAGGCAAAGGCAAAGGGGCGACAGGGACAACAATTATATTGCCTGCGTCCAGGACCTCTGCACCACCCACCACTGCTGGACCTGCCAACGCTGCCCCTGCCGACGCCGCCCTTGCCAGCCCTTCTGCCCCTGCCGACAAGACGCCTGCACGTGTTAGTAGACGGATGAGGACCCTAACACCATCAAAATACGACGCCCTGCTGTTTGGGGATTCCCAGGATGTCGACAGCCACGACTACGACGACGACGACGCAGCACGGGACCGTGGGGGCGGGGGGGGGGGGGGGGGTGGATAGTGGTAGTGAGTCTGAGGAAGATAAAGAAAATGAAGAAGGGCGTCCTTCTAGTGGTGAGGAGGGTGATGATGAACCCTTGTATCGCGACCATGACAGTAATTTGTCTGATGGTGGCGCAGACGCAGACGATATTCCAATCCGCGACGCCAACATACATACGTTTCTGTGGTCTAACGGGGCTGATTTTGTGCCTGACATGCCCCAGTTTGATGCTGGTAGGTCAGGTACAACTGCTGACTGGCCCTGTGATGACAACGCAAGCGAGATGGATTTCTTCCTCGCTTTTTTCGATATGGAGATAATGACCTACATACTTGCCCAAACAAACGCCTACTACACGTGGGTGTTTGGCAAACTGGTAGTCATTTCTCCAAAAGCGAGAATACGAGGCTGGGTTGATACGACTGTGAATGAGTTCATGACGTTCTTTGCCTTGTTGTTCCTCATGCCTCTTTGCAAGGAGCATGCGGTACAAAGGAGTACAAAGGAGTACAAAGGAAATCAAGCAACAACAGATCTAGTGACCCTTCTAGGTTGCTTGTCCTCCAAAACACTGAGGATCAAGTGTCCAAACAGTGGTTTAGAGTGGGTAAGGGAACATTGGAAAGGGAATTACTGCCCTGGAACTAATGTCTGTGGCAGGATTAGGAAGTTAGTAGGGGACAGATGGGTTAGTAACTGAGGGGGGGATAAAATAAAGTTATTCATTTACAAACGCAGTCAGTCGCGGGTTTGATGCGAGATATTTGTCTAGGCGGAGTTTATATGAATCAACGGTGATGCAGTCTATAACGTTTCGGGGAAGCCCATTCCACAAGTTGACAACTCGATTGAAGAAGAAATTCTTAGATTCGTGTGAGTTAAAAGATTTACCAATAATTTTGCAACCGTTTCCCCGCGTGTAATTAGATTGGTCGATAGTGAAGTACTTACTAGAGTTCATATTGTCGATGCCTTTGATGATTTTGAACACTTGAATTAAGTCACCTCTTAATCTGCGCTGGGTTAAAGGAAATAGATTTAATTCTCTAAGACGCTCTTCGTATGTTTGTTCTTTAGGCTAGTATCATTTTGGTAACTCTACGTTGAACTCGTTCTAGCTTGTTTATATCTTTTTGGTAATAAGGGCACCAGGATTGAACGCAGTATTCCAGAAGAGGGCGGACTAATGAATTGTAAAGGGTTAGGATAACTTCTTTGGATTTATGCTCAAATGACCTGCCTATAAAGCCAATTATTTTGTTTGCCTTCTTAACAACTTCTGAACATTGTTGACTCGGTTTTAGGTTACTCGATATTGTTACTCCCAGATCGGTTTCTCTGTTTACATTCTTAAGCTGAGTGCCATTCATCGAATAGTTTGCTTTCTCATTTAGGTATCCGATATGTAGTACTTTACATTTATCCGCATTGAAACTCATTTGCCAAATTTGGGCCCAACATGACAATTTATCTAGATTGTGTTGTATATCGTCAACTTGTTCTTTTGAGAGTACGCTATTTGCAATTTTTGTATCGTCAGCAAATTTTGAGATTGTACAGGTGAGACCCTCATCTATGTCGTTGATGTAAATTAGAAGAGAATTGGTCCTAGTACCGATCCCTCGGGTACCCCGCTACTTACATTGGTCCATTTTGATGCCTTACCATTTATGACTACTCTTTGCTTTCTGTCGCTGAGCCAATTTTCTATCCATTTCAACACACCGTCTTGTATTCCATGCGCTTTTAGTTTTAGCAGTAAACGTTTGTGGGGAACTTTGTCAAAGGCCTTTTGAAAATCAAGGTATATAATATCTACAGCTTTACTCTCATCGTAGAGGTTGAGGATATCGTGGAAGAAGTCTAAGAGGTTTGTTAAACAGGAACGTTTTTTACGAAAGCCGTGTTGAGTATCTTTAAGTATGTTATTTTCCTCTAAGTGATTTACGAGTCTGTCTCGTATGACCGTTTCTAGCATTTTACATACAACATTATTGGAAGCACGACCCTCTCATCGCCACCCCAACTTTCAATAAGTACATGACTCGTGACAGATTTTTGTTGCTGCTAAGATTTATGCACTTTGCAGACAACAACAATTCTAACAGGATTGACAGGATATGGAAAGTTCGGGAGGTGTTCACCATGTTGTTGGCGAGGTACAAGAAATACTTTTACCCCTTCCTCAATTTGGTGATTGACGAGTCGCTTATGCTCTTCAAAGGACGTCTTGTTTTCAAGCAGTATATCCCCTTGAAGAGGCATAGGTTTGGGATCAAGCTCTTCGTGTTGTGCGACTGTGAGACAGGTATAGTGCTGGACATGATCGTGTATACAGGAACTGACATTGACATACCAAAAGTCGCTGCCAATGACCCCATGGGCATGTCAGGTGCCATCATCAGGAAAATGTTGGCACCTTACCTGGGCCATGGCCACGTCTTGTACACTGACAATTGGTATACTTCTCCTGCTCTCTGCCAGTTTCTTCATGACAACCAAACGGGGTCATGTCTGTCAGAAACTGTCAGAAAGACAAGAAAGTTTATGCCCAAGTTCGCAGGTAATGTCATTCCTCTTTCAGATCCCTCCTCCAGTGACACACCTTCTGACGACGAACTGGTCCAGGAACACCGCGAGAGGCATGTCCGAAGAAGGCGACGAAGGGGGCAGAAGTACAAGCAACTGGAAAAGTCCGGGAAAAGGGTAGCCCTGAAATGGAAAGACAAAAGAGACGTTCACCTGCTTTCGACAGTCCACACAGGTGCCCAGGTGGACTCTGGTAAAGTCCACTACCGAACCAAGAAGACCATCTATAAGCCCGACTTGATAGTGGACTACACCAAGAACATGCGCCTGGTGGACAAGTCGGATTGTCAACTGGCAGGCGTTGAGTGTCTGAGGAAGACTGTGAAGTGATATCACAAGCTCTTCCTCCACCTAGTTGACATCACGATGCTCAACGCCTTCAATGTGTGGTTGGTGTGGCACCCAATCAAAAACTCAAATTCAGGGAATTTGTGTACAACGTGTCATATCAACTCCTGACGAAGTATGGCACCCCCACTCACAGGCGTACGGCATGGCGTGGGGATCACGTCCCAGACCGTATCCAGGTGGGGGTGGATCGACACTTCCCAATCCACACTGAGCTGGTTGGCACTCGTCACAGGCAGGTGAAGTGTTACGTCTGCATGAACACCTGCAGGAGAGCCCCAACAACCAAGAAAGTCACCACAATGTGCCACGAGTGCAAGGTTGCACTCTGCTTGGGGGACTGCTTCAGGGACTACCACATGTATAAGCACTACTGAGTGCCGCCCCCTGCCCTGGACTCGCGCCCTACTTTACCTGACCTAACTGAACACGCTACCTCATAATTTTAGATCTATATTTTACAAAGATGTCCCTGTAATATGTTCTTATATATCCTTTTTTCATTATATAAATATCTTTCATTATTTAGTTCCTATGTTTCAAAGCTGTACATGTGATATGCCTTTTTTTTTCACTATACCAATATATGTTTTCTATACCCAATATTTATATATGTTAACCTCAAATGAATTGTACAAAAATCATTATGTTTCAATAAATTATGTCCAACCTACTTATAAGATGATAATAAAAAAATAAAAAAATACAAGGTCATGTCATTGTATTCTTGCCATATGATATATTCTATGAATATTTCATATTGCTTGAATACAATCACATGATCTTGTAAACAAAAAAATATAATTTTGTTTCTAAACAGTATAAAACCTTCCCCATAACCCTGTTACATCCTGGGATATATAAACACTGGGCTATTTCTAGTGGACTAGGTATGCGGCAACAAGCAACAACGGAAAACGCTAGATCCAACCCTTATCTATAAACCCAGGCAACAAACAACCCTAAACCGTCAAGAGTCCTGCCTGGACAACGAGGTATCCTATGACTCGGTTACAGGGTGCACGCACTATAGACTGCTGATAGTCAAGCAGGCTATATAAAAGATCACACAATTAAGTTGACTTAAAGCTTCAAGGAAAAGATAGATAACGGAATTAAATTGCAGAAACAATTTAATAACAAACTAGAAGAAAGTACATTTAACGTTACGTTAATTAACCTCTGAAGTGCGCATGGGGGTAATTAGACACCTCTCCCTGTGCGCATGTATTTGAGGTGTTTCCGTCACTAAAATATTCATTGTACCATTAATAGCATTAATACTTATCCATATGCACCTATTATGGGTTGATTATAAATGTATTAACCTGAAACAACAATAAAACAAGTGAAAACAGCGTTTGGATGGTCAAAATCGGAGATATAGCCCGCGAGTTGTATAATGTATGGGTGAGGCAAGCTGCTTTCCCGCCAATTACCCCCAAGGCCACTGAGACACAGTCGATCGATACTCTCTCTCTCTCTCTTGCATTCGCAGTGATGACCACACCCTGCAACCGGATTTCTAATGTTAGCACGAAAATATACCTCAGAATAAGGGAATAACAGGGAAAATAGGTGATAACTGAAGGAGAGGAGGAAAGTGGGGAAGGAGGGGAGGTAGAGGACTGATATTTTGCATGGCCCAGGGGCCAAAAAAAAAAAAAAAAAAAAAAACATAAATTTTTTTTTTTTCGATGTCAAAAGTTGATTTTTTTTTTCTCTGACTCTTAAGAGTCTCAACGCAGTCTGCCGGGGGAACTCTTAAGAGTCTCCCCGCAGTTCCTGGGTTAATACAGCTAATCACCCCTGCGTGAAAGAAGGTGAAAGCAAACAGTCCTCAAAACATCGTACCGTACCGGTAGACAAGATGCGGGGTTCTAAACAGCATGCGGCAACTGTAGGATCTGATGCTTAGCAAAGAAAGTACGTTACGGATTTAGAGAACTCTTAACTCATAAGCAGGAATAAATACTAGTGATAGGACCTACAGTGTATAATGGCATAGGTATAATTAAATAAAGGCAGCAACTCGCCACATAACCACATACAGGTGTGCTTCTCACTCTTAGTCAGGCAAGCCTGCTCGGACAGAGTCTCTAAGCCACACCCTGACTCACAATGCTCACAAAAACAGTAAACTGTGGCACAATAACAAGCATACAGAGATGATAAACCCCTAGCTGTTAATCTGCCAGGTGGCAGAGGTCTAGCCGGAAGGATATAGGCTTCGGATACCCGGGCTGAGCCACCTGCTCTAGCCTAGGGACATTCCCAAGTCTGTGCGCCAAATTACTCTAATTGAAAGGGTGCTCTCTTGAGAGACTCAGATTCCAAGTATCTGACTCTCTCCTGGCGACCCTAAAACAAAAGCAAGATGTGCTAGCGCAGTGCTGAGTGGACTAGGCAATGGCCCTCACACAACACAACACTAGACACACAGGGACACAGACAAGAAAATGCCCCCAGACTCCCACGGGTATCCTAGTAAAGTCGTGCGGGTCCACAGGACTCGCACCAGCAGACTTTACTTAAAGGATCGCAAAAAGCCTCCCCTCCGGTCTAGCCCCTGCTAACCTGACACAAGAACACACTAGCAAGCATGAAACCACCAAATATGAGACAATAAAAAAGCTTCCTCGGTCTCATTAACAATTAAATCTCTGCATAAGCCCAAAATCCTATCTAGTTATCTGAGAGCTCGTCGTTAATACAATAATAGATATAAGGTCTATCAAGGGGATGGGATAATTAAATAGATTGGTGAAGTAGTGGAAGGAAGGTATACAAAGTAAGAGAGAAAGTTTCTAAGTGGGGTTGAGAGGGATAGATATCAAGGGGGTCCGAAGGGTACGACAGTGAGGTGAGCTCTGAGTCTTGAATCTGTCTGGACCCCACCTTAGGCATGTAAAATACATCCCATGCTTGGCAACACTCAACACAGTTGCCGGGTCAAAATCCTCTACCCCGTGCGTGAGTCGAAACTAAGCCTAACGTTGCAATCAAATGCATGTGACAACATCAGGCTCGTCCCAAGCTAGACTCTCCCTGCGAAGCAACGTCCCCCAGCCGGTCTCTCTCTCCCGCTCGTCTCCTCCCACTCTCACTAGACTTACATCTTATATATTATAATGAAATAATCAACTATCGAGAATAAAATATACTAAGATGCGTTGGTTAAGAATAAGGGCAGCTACAAGCTGTGAAACAACATAAGAATATCCCAGACATTAGTTACATTGTCGTAGGATATATACTAAGGAAAAGCCGGCCGGCCGGCTGCCACCAGCCGGTTTCTAAACGGCTGGGCAGCCGACGCGCGCGCATGCCCGCACGTGGCTACTATGCAGAAGCGTCACACCTCCCCCAAGATATAAGACCCTTGACAATGTTCTTCATATCTAACAGAAAGCTTCTCATAGTACCACACACTGTTGCGACACAAAGCACTATATATAAAAAAAATAAAAACTGTTGCGCTCCACCGAGCAAGTTCAACTAACTTAGCGACAATAAGCGAAAACATTCAACTTAGATACTGCTACAACATCTTATACAAAATTCTACACGTTATAAAAATAAAGAGTTTTTATAAGGTTTTTGCTTTTTTAATTTGTTTTTTTCCGGCTGAACTACAGTGACAGCCTATTTTCCTCCACACTCAACCCTCAATCCTGTGGCAGTCTAACCAACATCATCCACCCTTGATAGACAATCCGCTATCACGTTATCAGATCCGGCAATATGGCGTATGTCCAGATTATACTCCTGAAGCATGAGTGACCACATGGTCAGCCTCATATTCCGGTTATGAAACTGATTCAAGAATTTCAGAGGGTGATGATCGGTATAAACCACTACGACTGGTCCGAAAGCAGGAACATATACATCGAAGTGCCTGAGCGCCAGCACTATCGCCAGGAGTTCTTTTTCAATTACAGAGTAATTCCTTTGTGCACTATTGAATTTTTTTCTGTAAAAACTCACTGGATGTTCGATACCTTCATCATCTGTCTGTAACAAGACAGCCCCAGCCCCTACGCCACTGGCATCTGTCGCCAGCTGAAAAGGTCTGCTGAAGTCCGGGGCCCTGAGTATGGGGTGGGTACATAACAGGTGTTTCACCAAGGAAAACGCCTTTGCACACTCAGGAGACCACCGGAACTTCTTGTCCTTAGATAATAAGTCGGTTAAAGGTGCAAGTACAGTCGAATAGCCTTTGATGAAGCGACGATAATAGCCTATCATACCTAGAAACCGCATGATTTGTTTCTTAGTCGTAGGCTGGGGAAACTGATCGATGGCTTTGATCTTTGTCTGTGGAGGGCACACCTGACCCATCCCCACCTCGAACCACAGGTACAAAACTGTGGCTCTGACAAAATCGCACTTACCCAGGTTTACCACCAAACCTGCTTCAGTCAGTTTATTAAAAAGCTGTCCGATGTGAGAACTGACTGTTAAAATCCTCGTCGTATATTATGACATCATCTAGGTACACCGTACAGTTGGGAATGTCGGCTACAATGTCGTTCATTAATTTCTGAAACGTTGCAGGGGCATTTTTCAGCCCGTATGGCATAACATGGCAACGATATGTGGCACCGTCCACCACAAACCCACACACCTCTCCCGCTCGCTCAGACAAGGGCACTTGCCAATAACCCTTAACAAGGTCTATCTTAGTGAGGAACTTGGCTTTTCCTATCTTATCCACACTGTCGTCCACGCGAGGGAGAGGGTAGGCATTTGTGGGGGTTAAACCATTCAACCTGCGGAAATCTATACAAACCGCACCTTGCCATCTGGTTTGGGCTGCAGTGTGACTGGGGAAGTCCACCTTACTGCACCCTCAGAAATCAGCCCACGTTTCAGCATATAATCCAGCTCTTCCCTAAGTGCTGGTAATTTAATAGGGGGAACACGGTATGGCACTGATTTAAAGGGCGGGTGGTCCCCAACATCGACATCGTGCACCGCTTGAGTAGTGAGGCCAGGATGCTCCGCGAAAACAGCTGGGTTTGAATCAAACAAGTGCTGCACAGCTATACACTGTTGCTCAGGCAGGTGCAATATCAACTCGTGAGCCACTTGTCTAGAATTCCCTGCCCACTGATCTGCGGAAACATGACAATCCCAATTACCCTCCCCCGCAGCTTGACTGTCCCTTCCTCCTTCTCCACCACGATCGCTGCAGATCAACACCGGGACAGTGAGAGGCTCGGAGGGGCGCCTCACATACTCTTTCATCAGATTTACATGGCAAAGTTGGTTCTTTTTCTTACGATCAGGAGTAGCTACTAAATAGTCGAGATCAGAAACCTTCCTTACAACCCGATACGGACCAGAATACTTGGCAGACAAGGGGTGTCCCACCAGAGGCAGTAGTATCAGTACCTCCTGATCTACTTCAAACTCCCTCAGCTTCACCTTCTGGTCGTATCTGTCCTTCATCTGAGCTTGTGAACTCTTAAGGTTCCGACCTGCTACCTCCAATCTCTTTAGCATTCTCTCACGGCTTTCAACTACATACTTTAGAAGCGAGCATGGCTTTGTGACTCCCTCCCAGATCTCCTTAACTATGTGGAGGGGCCCCCTGACCCTGTGTCCAAAAAACCAACTCGTTCGGGCTAAATCCCAAGCTCTCCCCAGGTACTTCTCTCGCAGCAAATAAAACGTATGGGAGACCTAGATCCCAGTCCTTCCCATTTTCCATGCAATAACACCGCAACATACTCTTGAGAGTCGAGTGCCACCTTTCCAAAACTCCCTGACTCTCGGGATGGTAGGCAGATGACACCACAGACACTATCCCATGTTGCTGCATGGTCTGCTTAAACAGAGCAGAAGTAAAATGGGATCCCTGATCAGACTGGATCTCCTGAGGGTAGCCGTAACGAGAGAAATAGACAAGTAGGTTTTTGACAACAGTCTTAGCCATCCCGTTGCGCATGGGGTAAGCATCTGGATACCGTGTTGCTACATCCATTACAGTTAGTACAAATTAATTGCCGGCACTAGTGGGGGGCAATGGGCCAACCATATCGATAACTACTTTGCTGAAGGGCGGCCCAATGACAGGGATGGGTTGTAACAGGGCTCTCGGGATGACCTGATTGGGTTTCCCAACAACTTGACAAGTGTGACACTGTGACACCCATGACACGACACTCGCCTTTAACCCAGGCCACCAGAAAAGCTTGCTCAGAGCTGCCTCCGTCTTACGTGCCCCCAGGTGCCCTGCCAAAGGCACATCATGAGCTAATCTCAATAAGCTCTCACGGCACACCCTCGGTACTACTAACTGGTCCACTAATCCTGAGCCGCCATCCCACTTTTTCTTGGGATCCTGATGTCTCCGATACAAGATCCCCTCGGACAAGAAAAAATCACCAGGCTGCGCATCCCCATCGCTCACCAGTTCGACAGCACCATTACCACACGCCCTGACTTCAGGATCTTCCAGCTGCAAGGAACATATATCAGCAGGTGCGAGATTATCCAAGTTCATCTTAAATAATTTATTTCCACCTCCAATGTCCCGCTGAGCCATCCTTTCCTCACGCTGCGTATAACGATGCTGTCGCAGAGTCTCTTCCTGCCCTGCACCTGCACTAGCGGTGACAGGCCCCGGGGCCTCTCCAGACTCTAACATAGGTGCCAATAATGAGTCACCAAGAAACACTGCCGGCTCAAAACTCTCCAATTGACCAACACTTCCCGTTTTCTTGTGACCTTTCCTCCGCGGTTTGATAGACTGAGGTGGTGGCTGCAAGGCTCCGGATGTATGAGAACGCGTCACAACACACGCCATGGTTTGTACGCTACACTTCTCAACCCACTCCTGTTCCTCCCTACTAACGTCGGCCGCCTTCTCGGCAACGACCAAGGGTGAAACCTTAGAAGCAGGCACCGCAAAGTCGTTGCCGAGGAGGAGGTCGACGCCCCCAACAGGCAAGTTCTCTACAATTCCTACATCCAGCTCCTTCGCCACACCACCCACCTCCAGCTCTATCCGCACCAGCGGGTAGGACTTCGTAGCATTGATCCCCTGAACTACCACCACCCGAGCAACGTTAATCGGTCTACCAGTAAAGTTCTTTAACAAGGTCTGAGAAGCCCCCGTATCACGCAATAGCTTAACTCCTCGCCTTTCGCCAGCCCACCTCACAAAATCATGCCCTCTATGACCCACAAAGACGTCGCGGACAGGGTTCGAGCCTTCCGGACTCTTGAACACAGGCTGTGTCCCAGCCTCTGACGAACTACCCTTGGCAAACTCAGAAGATATAGGCGACACCCCTATGCTGCGGGCCAATGACACAACCTTGTTTGGTGGCTTGTTCGGACAAGCATTTTCAAAGTGACCCTCCTTGTGACATGCAAAGCACTCTTTACTCTTTGGTTTCCCTTGGGAGTGGGAGGTACCATTCTTATACGGGACGGTATTTGGTTTATGTTCAGTTTTATTGTCAGTGCTAGATGGTTTTGTGTATTTATGTGTATCAAAATTCTTGGGAGGGGGAGGGGTACGATCCTTTGCACCCGACTCACTCCTAGCTGCTGCTCCGCACCCTCGAATTAATGACAGTCGGAGGTATGCCATTTCTGCTGCCTCCTGGAGAGTTCTAGGATTTTTTTCCTTTATATTTAATGTTAAGTCCCCGCCTGTGCACTTAAAGAACTGCTCCAAGAGAACCAGCTCACTCAACTCCTCAAAAGTAGCTGCCCTCTCAGAACGCAGCCAATGTCGTAGTGCATCAGACAAGTCCCGGGCGTGTTCTAGGAAGGTACTATCCTTGCCCTTAGTAACACCCGAAACTTCAAGCGGTAAGTTTCTGGTTGTAACTCATAGGCCCGTAGCACAGCCTTCTTTAGCTCATCATAAACTACACAGGACTCTAAAGGTAGTGCATCATACGCTTTTAGCCCCTTTCCTAGGAGTCTTGATGAAACTAATGTTGCCCACTTTTCCTGAGGCCACTGGTGTTCCTGACACTTCTTCTCAAATCGCATAAAAAACTCAGTCACACATAATTCATTGAACACAGGAACTAGTTTAAGCAGGTGCGACAATGATTGGTCCCGATGTCTGTTACCTCCCCCAATATTTCGCCCTGTTACCTCCACTCGAGATCTCTCCAGCTCCCTGTCAGCCCGATACCTAGTAGACTCTGCCTGCAGTTCAGCCTCTCGTATAGCTGTTCTCTCTGCAGCCTCAGCCTGCACACTAGCCTGTCTCTCGGCAGCCTCAGCCTGCACACTAGCCTGTCTCTTGGCAGCCTCAACCTGAGCTCTAGCCTGTCTTTCGGTAGCCTCAACCTGAGCTCTAGCAACCTCAACCTTGGCCATCTCAAGCCGAAAAAACAAATCTGGAGTCAACCCTTGAGGAGGGGAAGGTGCATTTAATGGAGAGGGTCCCTGTGATTGAATTCCACGCTGCTATTGACCATCAACTTGGGGGTATGTACTAAATTCAGGCACCCTGACGTTTGATATGGGGGTAGAGTGAAGGGGGGGCTGGGGACCGGGGCCCCCAGTCGCCTCTCCACCCAGGTCTCTCCCTTCTAAACCCAATATCAAAGTCCTCAGCTGATCTTTCCTCATGCCACTTTAACCCTGGTGACCCTGAAGACCTGCCACACACTTTAAGCCATACTTATTCAGCTTCAACACCCTGGCAGCGGTAAGGGGCACCTCTAAAAATCTTCTAGCACCCTCCTCGCTATCGACTAGCCACTCCACAGGTCTTTCTCCCTCCGAGCCCGTATCGTGACCTGACCCATCACTGTGTTCTGATGTATTAGACATGTTTGTGTACTGCAGTAATTATCACGGTTATAGAATGTGCCTTATCTCCTATGCTAGTATGTATATACTAATGTTATTTAAAGTCTTTAATGTGTTATATTGGTTGCTCCAAAAAAAAAACTCTATGTCCACTGTATTCCTCTAATCATAAGGAATCTCAAAACAAATGACCACTATATTCCTCTGTTCAGTAAATCCTATGCAAGGTCGCCATTTGTTACGTCCTGGGATATATAAACACTGGGCTCTTTCTATTGGCCTAGGTATGCGGCAACAAGCAACAACGGAAAACGCTAGATCCAACCCTTATCTATAAACCCAGGCAACAAACCACCCTAAACCGTCAAGAGTCCTGCCTGGACAACGAGGTATCCTATGACTCGGTTACAGGGTGCACGCACTATAGACTGCTGATAGTCAAGCAGGCTATATAAAAGATCACACAATTAAGTTGACTTAAAGCTTCAAGGAAAAGATAGATAACGGAATTAAATTGCAGAAACAATTTAATAACAAACTAGAAGAAAGTACATTTAACGTTACGTTAATTAATACAACTAATCACCCCTGCGTGAAAGAAGGTGAAAGCAAACAGTCCTCAAAACATCGTACCGGTAGACAAGATGCGGGGTTCTAAACTGCATGCGGCTACTGTAGGATCTGATGCTTAGCAAAGAAAGTACGTTACGGATTTAGAGAACTCTTAACTCATAAGCAGGAATAAATACTAGTGATAGGACCTACAGTGAATAATGGCATAGGTATAATTAAATAAAGGCAGCAACTCGCCACATAACCACATACAGGTGTGCTTCTCACTCTTAGTCAGGCAAGCCTGCTCGGACAGAGTCTCTAAGCCACACCCTGACTCACAATGCTCACATAAACGGTAAACTGTGGCACAATAACAAGCATACAGAGATGATAAACCCCTAGCTGTTAATCTGCCAGGTGGCAGAGGTCTAGCCGGAAGGATATAGGCTTCGGATACCCGGGCTGAGCCACCTGCTCTAGCCTAGGGACGTTCCCAAGTCTGTGCGCCAAATTACTCTAATTGAAAGGGTGCTCTCTTGAGAGACTCAGATCCCAAGTATCTGACTCTCTCCTGGCGACCCTAAAACAAAAGCAAGACGTGCTAGCGCAGTGCTGAGTGGACTAGGCAATGGCCCTCACACAACACAACACTAGAATTACAGGGACACAGACAAGAAAATGCCCCCAGACTCCCACGGGTATCCTAGTAAAGTCGTGCGGGTCCACAGGACTCGCACCAGCAGACTTTACTTAAAGGATCGCAAAAAGCCTCCCCTCCAGTCTAGCCCCTGCTAACCTGACACAAGAACACACTAGCAAGCATGAAACCACCAAATATGAGACAACAAAAAAGCTTCCTAGGTCTCATTAACAATTAAATCTCTGCATAAGCCCAAAATCCTATCTAGTTATCTGAGAGCTCGTCGTTAATACAATAATAGATATAAGGTCTATCAAGGGATGGGATAATTAAATAGATTGGTGAAGTAGTGGAAGGAAGGTATACAAAGTAAGAGAGAAAGTTTCTAAGTGGGGTTGAGAGGGATAGATATCAAGGGGGTCTGAAGGGTACGACAGTGAGGTGAGCTCTGAGTCTTGAATCTGTCTGGACCCCACCCTAGGCATGCAAAATACATCCCATGCTTGGCAACACTCAACACAGTTGCCGGGTCAAAATCCTCTACCCCGTGTGTGAGTCGAAACTAAGCCTAACGTTGCAATCAAATGCATGTGACAACATTAGGCTCGTCCCAAGCTAGACTCTCCGCGCGAAGCAACGTCCCCCAGCCGGTCTCTCTCTCCCGCTCGTCTCCTCCCACTCTCACTAGACTTACATCTTATATATTATAATGAAACAATCAACTATCGAGAATAAAATATACTAAGATGCGTTGGTTAAGAATAAGGGCAGCTACATGCTGTGAAACAACATAAGAATATCCCAGACATTAGTTACATTGTCGTAGGATAATAATTATATACTAAGGAAAAGCCGGCCGGCTCTAAACGGCTGGGCAGCCGACGCGCGCGCATGCCCGCACGTGGCTATTATGCAGAAGCGTCACAACCCCCTCCTGGATTCGAACCCACTGCCCTGCCATACTTTCTGATTTCCAATCCGTCACCTTACTGACTAGGCCACAGCAGGTCATACAATATGTCACTCAAATCTTCGTGTCTACAATCGAGATGACAATATACAAAAAAAAAACGATTTATCCCACCAATTTACTTTTGTAAATTGATGGGATTATCAATCATATCATGCAAACGTATATCAAACTTTCTCTCTGTCAAAAAAAGTAATTATAGAACTTTATTTGTTCAAAAATTGCCCAAACACTCACCAAAATTGCCCCTCTCACTGTGACTCCAATCATTTATCACACGGTCAGTGGGTCAGTGGGTGACCCTTCCCTCCCTCCATCCACAACACCTCTCTCTGTCTGAGTTTGGCTACCAACTAAATTCGTATAAATACAGCATGCATAAAATAATCTTCACAAATACATTTGTATTGTGTAATCTTGTAAATAATGAATAAGAACTGTGTGGGTGTCGAAAATTGCTTAACCATCTTTCTTATATCACGCCTACGCCCTTACGCGCGTATATTTGATTATACATAGTCATGACTATCATACAAATACTTCAAATAGGTCTCGAATATACATTTAGATTCGTATTACTTGCAAATAAATATATCTAAGTGTTTCTGATGGCAATCTGCCCTTCCCTTTCACAAGCGTCATTCGACACCAGTCTAAATATAGCTCAGTTCCCAAAAGGGTTATTTCCCTTCCCTCGTGTGTGACCTCCCTCGTTCCATCTACCCCTCCTCAAAACTACTCTAATAATATCGTACTTTATTGACAGTCAATGGCCTAGATATTTCTATGCATACTTCACATGTGTCTAAAATGCAATGTCTGCTTGCATATATGCAATTCTGAAAGCCATCTATACGAACGACATACGCATGTCTCACTTTCTTTCTCTCTCTCCATTCATGACTCATGTTTCTAAGTAAATACTCTCACTCTCTTTCTCCACCCTGTGGGCTCCCGGATGGCAAAAAATATCAGCCACATGCTAGACTATAAGGTTGAAAATCCCACGACATCCATATGCCTCGGGCGCCTCCAGATTGTACACAGTCTATCGTCTCCATAAACACATTGAGAATTTGCGTAAATATCGCATCAATTGGTCTATATGCGGTATATTCCTTGTTATATGGGACGCCTACATACGTACACGTCTTTATTATAGCATGACAGTGCTCTAAATACGAGATATACGTGATATTATGGCGCAACATACCCTCTCATCCCTTTCCTTCCCGCCAAACCTCAACCACATCTTCGTTCCCGCCTAGAAACTCATTGATATTTCGCTTATATATTGCAAGATTTGGTCTATAAGCGACATATTCCTTGTTATATGGTATGCCTACATACGTACACGTCTTTATTATAGCATGACAGTGCTCTAAATACGAGATATTTGAGATATTATGGCGCAACACACCCTCTCATCCCCTTTATTCCCGCCAAACCTCAACCACATCTTCGTTCCCGCCCAGAAACTCATTGATAATTCGCTTATATATTGCAAGATTTGGTCTATATGCGGCATATTCCTTGTTATATGGTATGCCTACATACGTACACATACGTGCACATATCTGTACATCTCATGTTCATCCACTAAATTGTAAAATGTGTATTTTCAGCTCATGAGGCTGCCATTCTTTAATAAACCGTTTATTATTATTATTATTATTATTATTACATACGTACACGTAGTCTAAATAGCATAAAAGTGCTAAAAAAAGGAGAGATACGCGATATTACGCGCTATCCCACCCCCTCCTCCCTCTCCTTCCACCCCCTGGGCGCGGGAATATTCGCCGGGGAAATCTCGCCGCTCGATGACAATCTAGCCGTGCGGTGCCATTCGCTCCACATTTTCCAACTACGGACCGCTCCCCCCCCCCCCCCCAGACATTTTTTTGGGGGTCAAATATATATGGGCCGATGCACGCTAACATTCCCTACACGCTGGTGTAGTTTTTATCGATATTGGCAATGGGTCCCAAAATCATCATACGTGCGCACTGGGGTGTGGTGTCTATTACCCCCTGTGCGCAAGTCTTAGGTTAAAGCCTATTATTTTGTTTGCCTTCTTTACAAATTCTGAACATTGTTGACTCGGTTTTAGGTTACTTGATATTGTTACTCCCAGATCGATTTCTCTGTCTATAATCTTAAGCTGAGTGCCATTCATCAAATAGTTTGTTTTCTCATTTCGGTATCCGATATGTAGAACCTTACATTTATCTGCATTGAAACTCGTTTGCCAAATTTGGGCCCAATATGACAACTTATCTAGATTGTGTTGCATATTGTCAACTTGTTCTTTTGAGAGAACGCTATTTGCAATTTTTGTATCTTCAGCAAACTTTGAGATTGTACAGGCGAGACCCTCATCTATGTCGTTGATATAAATTAGAAAGATAATTAATTGGTTCTAGTTCCGATCCCTGGGGTACCCCTCTACTTACATTGGTCCATTTAGATACCTTATTACCGTTTATGACTACAATTTGTTTTCTGTCGCTGAGCCAGAGAGAGTGAGAGAAAGAGAGAGAGAGAGAGAGAGAGAGAGAGAGAGAGAGAGAGAGAGAGAGAGAGAGAGAGAGAGAGAGAGAGAGAGAGAGAGAGAGAGAGCAATAGAAAGAGAGAGAGAAGGCAAGAAATAGCTACGAAGATATTAATAAGTAAACTATGGATAATATATGCTATTTCAATAAATGGAGTGAGGGAAGTTATTCTTAAGTTACACTCGTTTGGTGGTTGCTAAACAAATACAATTGAAAACAAAATATAATAAATAAAAACTCATTTAAATTGGTAAATGCAATTAGAGAAAAAAAAAACACGTTAAAATTATAGAACAAAAGGTGTTAGTTATAACATTATTACGTGCCAAAATAATATAGAGAATTAAATGCATCATAAACTGTTTACCCTGTCTATTTGCATCTATTAACCTTACAAATTAAACTCATTGATCTACTTTACTATCCACGCTTCCTGCTCTCTGTGTCACTAGATTTACTGCCGTTTTGGGGTAATGCATTCATCATGAATTGTCTACAGTAGGGCAGGTAAATTACCTTAATGACTGCGTTAGGCTCACTAGGTTGTTTGTGCCCTATTTGTTATTACTAATAGTCAATAAATCATCGATGGAGAGAGAGAGCGAGAGAGAGAGAGATAGAGACTGGAACATAATCTCTCCAAATTTCTACTTCACCCTTCTTCTTACACACTCACACACACACACACACACAAGCAAGCACTAACACCTCATAAATCACTCAACCGTACAGCTACGGTCATGGTGGCTGAGCGCGCTTAGTAACTGTATTGATAGTGCTCACTCTGGTGTAGTGGGTTCGATCCCACGAGCCGGCAGGATAAGTTATCTCAAAAAACTTTCCCTTGCCGTGAATACTAGGTCTGGACAAACCGTCTTGGGGGACCCACAGTCTTTTGCCCACGTCCTACTCCATTGAGGGTATGGAGGAACCATCGTTATCAGCCAGGATCAGTATGTTGATCCCTTAGCATAAGATCTAATTTAAGGTTGTATATGTTCAGCCTAATCGGCTGTCGGTTTGAAATATAACGATTATTATTATTAGTGTGTGTTTTGTTTTATTACACAACAATACAATTGTCCGTGGTGTATAATTATAACCTACCTGGATTCACACAGGCAGCCCAACAACGGATTATCTAACCCCACGACATTATTAACAAACCGAACTAAAAAAGGACCTTGCCAGACTTTAAACACCAACTAACAAGACGTTTTAATAAGGCTATGAATAAACAAACATGCAATAACCTGGGAATAAAAAATACGGAACGATAATTTGCGTCAAAATTGTGTAAGTGCGAACGAAGTAAATAATATAATTGACATTTAAATACAAACAGGGTAAATATAGGTAAATATATGAGATCTAGATTAATCCTAATGTATTCAAAACTATTCAAGAATCGTACAATTATTATTATACCGAATAGCTCGCGGATGTTTGTGTGTGTTATTCACTTGCTTGTTCGTCAAGGGGAATCCACGCAATGCGAGCTAAGCTCATTATTATCGCGCCTCCTTAACTGGAATGTATTGCGTGAAATGCATGTTAAGTGTTTATGTATGGCTGTGAATGTGTGTGTAGTCTGTATTTTAGCCAATTGGCGACATCTGGAAACGAAGGCTTAGGGTCAATCTGTACGGTACCATTCTCACTACGGTACCAGTCTCACCCGAAGGCTTAGGTTGACCAGTAGCTTAGGTTGACCAGTACGATACCCATCTCACCTTGTAACCGATCACCAACCCCAGATGGGACGTCACAACTTCGTCCACTTATACCAGGTTCCTATTTATACTGCTAGGTGAACAGAGGCTACACCGTTAGGAGACTTGCCCAAATGTCTCTTCCCCGCCCTGGTCTCGAACCCGGGACCTTCTGGTTGTGAGCCAGACGCGCTATCAGGTACGCCACGGGGAGGTGTGTGTGTCTGTGTGTGTGTGCTTTGTGTGAGTGTTGGGGTAGTTATGGCCTTCATATAGGCTATAAATGACGTCAACAATTTGGAGAACTAAATCGATTTAGTACTTTTGGCTATTTCAGTGTTCAGGAAACGTTCTAAGACTGAATAAAAGGATCTAATGCACGAAAGTGTATAACTTTGAATGTTTAAGATTCTTTAAACAGGCTACTAACATTTACTATTAGCTATTGAAAGACCCACTGACACTTACTATTTGTGTTGGCGAACTCAGTACTATTATATAATGAGCAAGATAAATATTGGCCTCTTACAGCTGATTATGTGTTATATTAGCTAATATAAATTATAAATACATTATAAAAGTTGATATGGCAAAACATTTAGGCCCTTCTGGATAAATTGTAACTAATGATGCAACCTTATAATTATTATCAGTCTAAACTTGTAAAGTATCATATAATGTAGTTGAAACTTGAGCACTACAAACTGATTCATAACATCAAGATACCCTCACTTATCCATTAACAAGCAATAGATCTTATCACAGATGACAGTAGACCTGGATATGACAGAAAAATAGAAATTTGCCTTAAGGGACCCAAAATCGGAGAACGAACCCCCAAGTTACCGCTAAAATATTCACTCCTAATTACTGAGGTAACTATCAAACAAATGATGTATCACTTTCATTTTAACAAAGCATCGCTTATCTAATATATGTATTAAACAAAATGTGGGGTGAAATATTATGTCAATGAGTTTTAGTCCATTGTCCGAAGCTTGGCTAAAGTACCCACGCTTGCTCCATCATAATCTTCAACAACCTCATGTATATGGTAATAGGCTGTGGCAAACTCTCAAAAGGCTTTGGTGGTCTTGAGAGGTTTGACTCAAATATCAGGAAATGAGAGAGAGAGAGAGAGAGAGAGAGAGAGAGAGAGAGAGAGAGAGAGAGAGAGAGAGACAGAGAGACCTGGGGAGGGGGGGTAGCGATTAATATCTTATTATGTCGAATTCGCACAAACTGTATTCGTATATGTGTATATTGAGACAAGACTAGACATCAATACCTGGGTTTAATAATACACATACGAACTAAGTATAACAAGTTAGGTACCACGGGTTATCTCAACAGTGTGAGGATGGACCTACACCCAAGGTATCATTAACATTAACAGCCTCTCCCACAATGTTTTTTCATCAGATGTACAAGCTCCAAACTTGTCCACTCCCACGTCCGTATATTATTATGTTCTATCCAACAACCACCTCTACTCCTAAAATTGATTAATGAAATATTACAAACACATGTGGCAGTCCGTGGATTCGAACCCAGGACGCTCACACCAAAAATCAACACCTTATGCATTGCGCCACGAAGACAGTTAAAGAATGGTGGACACTGCCTACGATTTATTATGCAACTTCGAATCCTGCATATCGATCTAAGCATTGTGACGTTAACCACTCCGTTAGTGACCGCATGGCTTGTCCTACAGTGACTCGCTAGGATCGCCAGGGCAGTGGATGGGGCTACAGTTTATGTATTAGAGTGTGCTTTATTTCATATGAAAGCTCGTGTCATGGGCAGTCCAGAAAGGCTCTTTGTTTTCACCCATGTCAAGGATTTCTATATTTAATTGTAAAGTATATGTTTTATCATTAACTAGTAATGATGGGATCTGGGAGAGAGAGAGAGAGTAGAACAGAGTGAGAGGGGGGCGCGCAGTATTTTTGCCCCGCTCGATGACGTCACGGCTGGCTGCCTCGTGGGGGTTGGTTGAGGGAGGTCCTTACCATGTTGCTAGCTTCTTTGCTAGTGGCTAGAGGACTTGTTACCGCTTTTTTTCCCACGCGGCGTGAGCTAGTGCGAGTATATATACAGATCCTCGCCACTTTATCCCTCAGATCTGATTTCTAGAACGCATCCCTCTTTTTCCCTTGGATATCTGACTCCCTCTCCGCACCTGAGAACCTTTTCCTCTGCCTATCTCTCTCATTTTCCATATCTTTCATCACCTTCTATTAACATTATATCCCCTCTGGTTAACTCTGCAAAATCAGCTTCATGCTGGCCAGTTGTATTGTGCGTTAAGGTCTGATATAACCTATGTATGTTTAGTTGTTAAGATAAGTTGATCACGAAGCATTGGTTGGCTTTCATATTGCCGCTTCCTATAATTATTAGTGTTCTGCTGGATTAGATAATGCTAGACTAGGAGTCTGATATTATAAGGTATTGTTTCCTATGAGTGCTGGCTTTAGTAAAAAGCTGCACGACATACCTGAGAACTGGAGTTGATTGAGTAAATTCTAGTCTGTGTGCCATTGAGAGTAGAGCATGCACGAATGAGGGCTTTTTGCCTATACCATTCTGCACTGTTCTAAGCTCGTTGTTTGTCTTTGAGGTACGCCAGGAGAACGCTTAATACTTCGGTATTAAGGTTTCTCAAGAGAGCTACCCTTCCCTATAACGTAATATTTGACGCACAGACTTGAGATTTGCACTAGGCTATGCGGCATGCCATGCGCACCAGTATCTCGTATCATTGACTCTAGCTAGACTTTATCAATCATAGTAGACATTAAGTATATTAACCTTATTACTCTTTTTATGCATACCCATTTATTATTACACAAGCATTTCGCAGCCTAGTTTGATGTATGGAGACACAAACGACTTAGGCTCTTTTTGTTGATAGGAATACTGCATTGTCTTGGCGATTATTATTGTTGTAGTGTTTAGGATATTCTTGGCTCCGACGGCATTATATATTCTGCCTTTTTGTGTGCATAGCCTGCACGAGCATTGTTCCGCTGCCTGCCTTTTTGGGTTCCATTTCCGATACGAGCATCTTTATAGCATCTAACATTTAAAGAAGATTCCTTGTTAGTGTTGAAGGACTTTAGTGCACTTTCTTTCATGCAGGAGTGCCTGACATTTATTGATTAAAGTAACGTAAGCTGTAACTTCTCTTACCACCTTACTTTGCATACCATAACCAAGCACCTTCGGTTATAGGTAGTAATAGGCTGTTTTCACATAACATTAAGCCTAGAGTAGACGCACATTTATTGAGAGTTTGATAGCCTATTATTGCATATAGAACTCTGTAGAGTATTTGTGTTCTTTGTACACTGGGAATATACATCAGAGGTTGGATCTAGCGCTTTCCGTTGTAGCATTTATGCCATTACTAGTCCAATGAATAAGAGCCCTGATATATTTAAACCTCAGTCATAACAAATGGTGACCTTACCTAGGATTTGGTGAACCTACATTTATTAAGCAGGGAACATTTGTTGTTTTGGGGAATATTTTGCGGGGATCAGCAAGAATTTTTTTTTTTTTGCAACATAGTATAGCCCTTGAGTATTTCCGAGAATTATTGTGTGTATATTGAGGTATAAGAGTTTGGGGTGCTTCTTTTCTGAATATTGTGGTGAGAAATTTTTGTGAGCATCATGTCTTATACCGGATCAGAGGAGAATGGAGACACAGTACGTCATGTCGAAACGGAGGAACAGCAGCATGATGAAATGGTTAATCAGGTGAACTGTGAGGAGGATGCTAGGATATTTTTGCAATGGCCTGTTACTGCCGAGCAGTTGGAGGGTATGAATCGGTACGGTCTTCAATGCCTGGCCACAGCTATCAGTCATGCGGTTACTAGCAGCATGACCAGGGATAACTTGATAACGTGTGTACTGGGCAGGGTGACTGGTGAGCGAGATGGGTTGAGTGCTCAGAGCCCTTCGGCCATGCTTCCCCTACACTCGACTCCCAGCCATCCAAGTAGTTTGCCGACCCCGGGTACGCTTCCGCAGTTGGGTGGTGACTGGCAGGGTGGGTTGCCCCTGGGGGGACCACCGGTAATTTCAAACATTGTAGCACCTTCACCTCCTCAAGGGTTATCTCCAGAATTATTGCTTCAGCTCGAATTAGCTAAGATCGAAGAGAGAAAGGCTATCAGGGTATGTGAGCTTCAGCTTCAGCATCAGCAGCACATAGAGCTAGCTAAAATCCAAGCGGATTTAGAGTCGACTAGGTACTGTGCCGACATGGACGTAGAGAAGTCGCGAGTAGAGGCAACGGGACAGCGACTTGGGGCTGGTAACCGTGTTCATGAGCAGTCTCTCTCGCACTTATTGAAACTGGTTCCGGTGTTTGGTGAGAGTGGTGTAACAGAATTTTTCACACGCTTTGAGAAGAAGTGCCAGGAACACCAGTGGCCAGAGAATAAATGGGCAGCACTTGTATCCTCTAGATTAACAGGCAAGGGTCTTAAAGCCTACGATGCGTTACCTTTGGAGTTATGTATTGTGTATGAGGATCTCAAGGAGGCTGTCCTGAGGGCTTACGAACTGCAACCAGAAACGTACCGTTTGAAGTTCCGGGGTGTAACTAAGGGAAGAGATAGCACCTTTTTGGAACACGCCCGGGACTTCTCCGATGCTATGGGGAACTGGCTCCGATCTGAGAAGGTCACAACATTTGATGAAATTAAGCAGTTAATGATGTTGGAGCAGTTCTTTAAGAGCACGGGCAGTGATCTAACTTTGAACTTAAAGGAGAAAAACCCAAGAACTCTAGTCGAAGCAGCAGTAATGGCTGATCATCGGGGTTGCGGGTCCTCACAGAAGTACGATGTAAGTGCTAAGGACCGTTATCCTCCCCCTCCCCGTAACAATGACACATTTAAACAAAAGAGCCATGAAACTAAAACTGAATCCAAACCTTACACCACACCGTATGTGAAAAGTCAGGGGCCTTTTACACCACAGTATAAGCCGAAACCGAAATTTATGTGTTTTAGGTGCCACCAGGAGGGTCATAAGGCAAATGAGTGCCCTAGTCGACCTCCTCCGGCAGCCGTGTCTTTTGCTCACGGCATTGGAGTGTTCAAGAGGACATCGGAGTTTGTTAGAGGCATTTCTTCCGAGGTAAATACACTGCCAGTGCAGAAGGATCCGGAAGGCTTATTCCCTGTCCGTAATGCCTTTAGTGACCACAGGGGACTCGGTTGTGTGGAGTGGGGGGGTAGAAGACATGAGGTGAGAATTTTGCGTGACACTGGGGCATCGCAAACACTGTTGAGAAATTTCACTGGTAAACCTGTCAATACGGCGCGGGTGGTTGTGGTTCAGGGAGTTAATGCGACAAGGTCATACCCGCTTGTAAGAATGAAGGTGGAAGTTGATGGTGTAACTCGGGACCTGGATGTAGGAATTGTGGAGAAGTTACCTGTTGGGGGCGTCGACCTCCTTCTCGGCAACGACTTTGCGGGACCTACTTCTGAGGCTCCACCCTTGGTCGTTGCCGAGAAGCCGGCCGACGTGAGTAGGGAGGAGCAGGAGTGGGTTGAGAAGTGTCCGGTGCAGCCTATGGCGTGTGTTGTCACCGGAGATCCTGCATCCAGGGAGTCACATTCTGGTCAGCGATCTTTAGATCAGCGGAGGAAGGGTACCGAGAAGGGGTTGAAAGTTGATGCGGTTGAGAGTTTAGTATCAACGGACCTTCTCGGGGACTCAGTATTAGGACCACATTTCGAGTCTGGAGAAGACCCAGTAACTGTTCCTGAAGGGGCAGAGGATGGGCTTAAAAAGATGAAAGAGTTGAAGGAGGACAGTGATGCACAGTCGGGAGATGTAGCAACAAGGTACCCTGACGCGTACCCTATGAGAAATGGGTCGGCGAAGACGGTGGTCCGAAGCTTGCTAGTGTATTTTTCCCGGTATGGTTACCCGCAGGGGATTCAGTCAGTCCAGGGACCTAACTTCACATCTAGCCTCTTTGTTCAAGCAATGCCGCAGCATGGGATTGTTGGGGTTGTGTCATCTGCGTATCAACCGGAGAGCCAGGGTGTGTTAGAGCGATGGCACTCAGCCTTGAAATCTGTGCTTCGTTGTTGTTGCTTTGAGAGTGGGAAAGATTGGGATCTTGGCCTGCCATGTGTTTTGTTTGCTGTGCGGGAGGTACCTTGGGAGAGTTTGGGATTCAGCCCTAATGAGCTCGTCTTTGGACACCGTGTCAGAGGGCCTCTCCATATGGTTGAAGAAGTATGGGAGGGTGCAGAAAAACCTTGTTCTATGCTCAAGTGTGTCCTCGACAGTCGAGAGCGGATGTTGCGCAGTCTTGAGTTGGCTGGCCGTACTTTGACTAGCTCTCAGGCCCTCAGGAAGGACAGGTACGACCTCAAGGTTGAACTCAGGGAGTTGCACGGGGGTCAGGAGGTGTTGATTCTACTGCCCCTTGTAGGTCACCCCTTATCCGCGAAGTACGCTGGTCCTTATAGGGTGGTGGAGGAGCTATCAGACCTGGATTACTTGGTAGCCACTCCAGACAGACGGAAGCGAAATCAGTTATGTCACGTTAATCTCATGAAGGAGTATGGGAGGCACCCCCCTGAGCCTCTCACTGTGCCTGTGATGACGTTTAGCAGTCAAGGTGGAGAAGGAGAATGGGACAGTCAAGCTCAGGTGGAGGATAACTGGAAGGATAAGAAGTTCAAATGGGCGCCTGAGTGTGAGAAGGTGTTTAGAGAAGTAAAACACCTGTTGTGCACTCACCCGATCCTCAGGGCCCCTGACTTTAGCCTACCTTTCCAACTAGCAACGGAGGCTAGTGGTGTGGGGGCTGGTGCCGTCCTTGTGGAAAAGGACGATGATGGGCTGGAGCATCCTGTTAGTTTCTGCTCGGAGAAGTACAATTCGGCCCAGGGGAGCTGCTCTGTTGTCGAGGAGGAGCTGCTGGCAGTTGTGCTTGCGCTGGGGCATTTCGAGGTCTATGTTCCAGCCTATGGTCCGGTCGTTGTAGTTTACCCAGATCATCACCCTCTCAAGTTCTTGGACCAGTTTCACAATCGGAATATGAGGCTGACCAGGTGGTCAATAAGGTTACTGGTATATAACCTGGACATACGCCATATTGCGATCTTTAGAGAGAGAGTTTGCAGAGAGTTAGTGAGTGGGGGGAATTAATTATACGAAAGGCCTTCCTCTCTACTTTGTCTAGGCGTGCGGTGTGAAAGGATCCTCCCGACACATATGAACAATACTCAATACAAGGACGCACTGTGTCCCTGTACAAAGCAAGAAGTTGCGCAAGGGTAAAGAACCCCTTGAAGCGGTTGAGCATTCCCAGCTTCTGGGAGGCTGCCTTAGCAAGACTGGTAATATGGTCCTTCCAAGTGAAGGAAAAATAAAAAGAGACACCAAGAATATTGAGAGAAAATGAAAGATTAATTTTGTTATTGCTGACGAATAAGGGATAGTCCTCTGGGAGTTCCGGAAGGGTAGATAGATGGATATATATATATATATATATATATATATATATAAGACATCAGTAAGTGGCCGAGGACACTGCAGTCTCCATAGCAAGAGGAAGAAAAGGGCTAGAGCTGCGCCATACGCCATGTGTATTAACGAATGTTCGGCATCAACAAGGTGCCATCCTCAGGTTATACAGACTGATTCTAAAAATATACAAAATAAGTATTATACTATAGAAAAGAAAATATATCTAATTTAATCCATTATATAACTTAATAAGCTAAAAAATACCTAGTAAAATACCTCCCAAATATATACAAATCAACATTAACCATAACCCAATGGTACAGTACCTCAAAAACTATCAAAAGTTATCATGTGGTGTGGATATCTTTCGATTTGCTAAAGTTTTTGAGGTACTATACCAGTGGGTGATGGTTAACCCTTAATTAGCGGCGAGCAACATAAGTCGAGTTAAATAAAGCTGGACTATGTGGCGGCGCTCGACATAACTCGAGTGGCAATTTCAGCACGTAATGTGGCTGAGAGAGAGAGACAAGTGGTGGCAGGAGACTAGCGAGCGTATGACTGCTCCAGACCACCGCGGCGAACCTACTGACACAAATCTCAGCTCCCTCCTCCCTCTCTCACTCGCTACATACTCAATTATGTACCGAAAGTACCGAATTACCTGCTTTTTGCACTCGCGTTGCACGGTTATTGCAAGAAAACTATCCATCATACAAGGATCGTTATGGTGTCATTCGAAAGCTCTGTTTATGCCCTTTCAGGGATAGGTACTTGTTTTACGTTCTGGGTCTTATTTAGGCATGAAAATGATCACGTAAACAGCCCTATTTTGGCTAAAAACACCCCGCTGGGCGGTACACATAAATAAACCGCATAGGCCGCTCGCTCGTAAGGTGTTAATGTTGTTTTGTATGTATTTGGGAGCTATTGTACGAGTTTTGTTTTAGCTTATAAAGTTATATAATGAATTAAATTAGATCCATTTTCTTTCCTATAGTATAATACTTATTTTGTATATTTTTAGAATCAGTCTGTATAACCTGAAGATGGCACCTTGTTGATGCCAAACAATCGTTAATAAACATGGCGTATGGCGCAGCTCTATCCCTTTTCATCCTCTCTCTCTCTCTAATATATATAATTATATATATATATATATTATATATATATATATTATATATATATATATATATATATATTATATATATATATATATATATATATATATATATATATATATATAGAGACAGAGAGAGAGAGAGAGAGAGAGTGGGGGGGGGGGGGCAGTGAATACAAGAGAGAGGGGCAACGTGAGACAACAGGATAGTAGGGTAGTCTCGCCCATTTTTCATTTCCCTTCACTTGAAAGAACAGGGTGGGTGAGAGAACAGCGGACAGGATATAAAGGGGGGATCTAAATACGAGTTGCATGTACTAGTAATTGTTGACATATGATAATGTGTACTGGTAATGTAAAACCACATAATGTACAGTATGCGATGGGTACCAAACAGTTGTAAGAAAATATAAACCAAATATTAGTAATTCCTTTACATGCTGGAACAAAGAGCATAAACTGTGAAGCAACCGGCAACTGAATTATGCACCAGCCCTGTAATCATGTCAGGAACTATTTGGGTTGGACCTACTCGCGTAGGCCTACTAGAACTCGCGCGAAGAGGCCTCAGCAGTGGAATTGGGAGATGAGTGCAGCTTCACGTCACATGCCGCAGACCTCATTTATCTATATATTTCAATCATATATGATTATTTATATTTACAAATATTTATTTAAAATACTTCCAACAAAATATATTTAGCATAGGATAATATCGTCAAATAGAGAGTTATTTGTGATATATTATATCCATTATCTGTTTCATACAGGCCATTTTTAAGCCTAGTATAATAATCAGACATAAATATTAAGACAATTTCATAATTATACACTATTAGGTAGGAAGGTAGAATGTTCTGCATGATACAATAATATATAATTCAAATATTTAGAGGATGAATAGGGTGTTTATGTCCAATTTATTTTGTTTTCCTATCCCAAGATGTGAATGTGTTTGTTTGCAGTATAGCTATGCTATTCTAGAATAAATCTTGTGAACCCAAGAACGGCGAGCGTTCTCATATGAGTCTGAACCCTACGAGGGCGGGCATCCTCATATGATCCAAGGCCTAAAAAAAGCCTTTCAAAACATTTCACTGGCCCTGAAAAGAAAGGAATGTGTGATTAAGTGAGATAATTCCCCTCCATACCTTCTATCACTCCTCCACATGTGTTCAAACCCCCCCCCCCCCCCCTTAATTCTCACCTATTTTTCCTCTTATTCCTCTGTGTATCCGGTATTTTTTTCCGCCAATATATCCCAGCCGGTTCTAAGGTCGAAAAGGAGATGTGTAAAGATCATAGTGTTACGACCGGCACAACGAAATAAACAAGGGCACTTAATATTGGACTAGAAGATAGGCTATATCTGCAACAACGGTACGCTAATTCCAAACCCTCGAACTATTAAGCCGGTGAACAAAACACTTACACCCTCCAGAGTTAATCTACTGGATAACGGGGTATCAATTAACTAGGGTTAAGTGTACTTCTACAAAGGCTTTCCGGTGACGGCAATGCCTACTCACAACAGGAGTACTTACGTTAATAAAATGCTCTCAAGTAATAACAATGCTTGAATAAACTATGACAAGATTTAATAAAGGAATATATGCTTACGTTAACTTTAGTGTGAGTCTGAACTCAACACTAAACTCTTCAATGCTCTATGAAAACAGTGGAAGTCTAGCCCTACAGCAAACAGATATGGAATCTTCTGAAAACGTCTGATGCTCTAAGATGCTCGTCGAATATAGAACAGATATAATGCAGGGGCAGGACACCAAAGCGTGTATCTTAAATACACCAACAAGTAGGATACATATATATAAAACAAGGGAGTGCAACAACTCTGTGACATAGTCAAGGAAATGGGTGCAAGAATTGCTCACAAGGTGATACAAGCATGAAACTTCCCGGAAATGTTCACAAGGACCTACTTTACAATTTCAGAGCAGGAGCCACTGAGATTTCTGTATTGCATAGCAACGGTTGCTAGGCAAAGCATTTTCCTTAGCAACCGGCAGCAACGATGCAGTTTCTGAACTACTATTAAGTGTTATGACTTTGTACTTTTATTTATTTTCCTATATTCACTCCTAAAATGGTTCAAAAGATGTATAAAAGCATATATATCTATATAATAGAGTGAATGTCAGCACACAACCAGGGCACACTGGTGACATCACTGCTGTGTAACTCAGCATGGGGTTCAGTGCCAGCTGATCTAGATATACTAGTACTTTAATAAGTACTAGTATATCTAGATCAGTGTCCCAAATGCTATCTAACAGCCCCAAATTCACTAGCTACTAAACTGTAGTTTGTAGTTGGTAGATGTAGTCAGATAGCCGCGCCTGAATTGACAGGATGTGCCAGCGCGGGAGAGCCGAGCCAAGGGTAACGGGGCTTAAGAATTACCCGGAAGGTGTACAGATCGCACGGGACTTAAATGGCACTGGATGAACGATCGGGCTAGGTGTAGGGAAACTGAACCTAGTTGTATCCCATAAAGGAATGTGTGCAACAGATGTATTTGATAAAGGTGGTAAAAGGATAAACCCTCGGCCTTAATCATATTTTGTTTCCAGTTTCAGCAAGTTTGATATATTTGATCTGCGCACAGTGATAGTCAAGACGTACTGAATATTCACAGAAATGGCCAGTGCCTCATTTTCATCTGTTCAAGCAACTGATTGGACTATCTGTGTTTTTTGTCAACTGGACACCAAAGAGTCTCTCATATCACCAACTGACAGAGGCTATGAAACCATAGTAGACAACATCACACAGTTTAGTAACCTTGACTCAATGCCAATCAAAATCAATCTGGCACGACTTGACCATTGGAATGGTATTCAATTAACATTGAAAGAACAGAATGCAAAGTGGCACAAATCTTGTTATCAGAAGTTTTCACATACCAAACTGGAACGCGCAAAACTAAAGCACAAGTCTGAGGAAGATGGGACTGCTTCAAAACGAATTTTCACACGTAGCACTAGCAGTGGTGGTGATACTGCCTCAAGTGGAACAGTTGGCAGCAATTGTCCCAAATGCTTCTTTTGTTCCCAGCAGCAAACAAAGGAGATCCTCCGCGAAGTCTGTACATTTCAACTAGATTTTCGTGTGAGGAAATGCGCACATGATCTACAAGATGAAAATCTTCTTGCAAAATTAAGTGCAGGAGACCTTCTTACTGCCCAGGAGGCAAAGTATCATGCAAACTGCCTTACAAACCTGTACAATAGAGCACGTGCAAAGGTATCACAGGATCAGGATGCCTCAGATGACCAGACATGTAAAGGAATTGCTTTGGCTCAGCTGATTTCCTACATTGAGGAGAAGAGGCAAGATGAGGATGTGAAGGTGTTCAGACTTGCAGATCTTGTGAAGCTCTACACTGACAGGCTAAATCAACTTGGAGTGGATGTTACTGCACGAGTAAACAGTAAGCATCTGAAAGACCGCATTCTCATGCATCTCCCAAGGATGAAAGCTTACAAAGAAGAACGAGATGTGTTCATGGCTTGTGAAGAAGATGTTGGCTCTATTCTCCGAGAAGGATACCAGACTGATCGAGACGAGCAGAGTGTCATGATGACCCAAATTGCTGAAATGATCCGACAGGACATCTTCGCACACAAAATAACATTCTCTGGATCGTTTGGCCATAACAGCCAAGTGGAGTCTGTTCCACGGTCCCTTTTGTCACTGGTCAGCATGCTTATCAATGGTTCAAACATCACAGATCAAACATCCAACACAACTATCAGCCAACCAATACTATCCATTGCTCAGCTGTTGGTGTACAACAGCATCAAGAGACGCAGGGATTCTGTGAGAAATCCACAAGTATATCACAGCAAAGATAGTGAAACGCCACTACCCGTCTATGTAGGTCTTAAGGCTCATGCACTAACCAGAGATAGAAAGTTGATTGAGAGTCTATATACTCTTGGTATGTCGGCATCATACAACCGCACAATGGACTTGATCACATCATTGGGTAATAACGTCTGTGACTATTCCCATCAGATTGGCACAGTCTGTCCTCCTCAACTTCGCAAAGGGCATTTCATCACCAGTGCTGCAGACAACATCGACCACAACCCTAGCTCTGCGACATCTACAAGTTCATTCCATGGCACCAGCTTGTCCTTGTTCCAGAATCTCACTCCGCGAGATGTCTGTGAAGATGAAGACAATGGCCAAGGATTCACTAATTCAATAACTCAAGAGAGGGGGTTGAGGAAAATGAGGGACTTGCCCCTTTCGTACACTGAACTGAAACCAACACGGTTGCCAAAAAATGACGTCTTTGTCCCACCCATCCCTGCAGACCTGGCTTCTTCCAACACCCCTTTGACCAAGGACATGGACAAGGAATATGACTGGCTGAGTCATGTTGAGAAACATCATGCAGATGACATATCAGCAGAGGCGACTTTGTCTTGGGCAGCATACCATGCCAGCAGAGTGCCAGACCCAGACATTCTGCCATCTGTGAATGCCATGATGCCTCTCTTTGTTGAGGAAGCCAGCTCACCATCTATGCTTCGGCATTGCATGGAAGTGGTGAAGTCAGCAGTTCATCACCTCAACCCTGGCCAGACTCCAGTGATTAGTGGGGACCAACCTCTGTATGCTACACTGAAGAACCTGCAATGGAATATGTCCGAACTGTATGGTGAGGACAAGTTTGTAATGCTTATGGGGGGTCTACACACTGAAATGACAGGCTTGAAAGCTTTGGGTCATTGGCTTGATGGAAGTGGTTGGGTGGAAGTTCTCCAGGAAGCTGATGTTGCCACACCAGGCATTGCTGAGTCCTTCCTGAAGGCATCACATGTGACTGGAACCCTTCATGCTCACCAAGTCACTGCATGTGCATTGTACATCCTTCTCAAGAAGGCTTATGATGGATATGTTGCAAACAATTCCGAAGAATCCACAGACACTTTCAGCACATGGTGTGAACGGCGAAAAGCTGAAAGTCCTCGGTTCATGTACTGGCATACGAGTCTAGAGCTGGAACTTCTCTTGTTAACATTTGTGCAATCACTATGTACTGGTGACTTTGATTTGTATGTGGATACATTGAAGAAATTGACACCTTGGTTCTTCAGTCTCAACCACACCCACTACGCACGTTGGATGTCCGTACATGTGCGTGACATGAGCAGTCTATCTCACACTCATCCAGATGTTGCCAAAGAATTTCAGCAAGGCAAGTTTGTTGTGGCAAAATCCCAGAGAAAATTCTCCCTCATTGCTGTCGATCACTGCCATGAACAAAACAATGGAGTAATGAAGGATGAAGGTGGAATCATCGGGCTTACCCAGGATGCAAATTCCCTCTTGAGATGGGCAGTGGCAGGACCAGAACTTGTCAGAGTAATTTCTGAGTTTGAAGCGACCATGGTAGGGAAACAACAAAGTTCTGGGCAAAGAAACCATCATGAACAAACCCGGTCAACCCAGAAGTTGTTTGCTGGACAGGTTCAGGCGGTAGTTAGTGTAATGGAGGACATGGGGAGCCCATTTGAGGAGGAAGGGCAGGACCTTCTCAGACTCCATACAAAGGACATCATGGATGAGCAGTCAGTCGAGTGTCTAACCACTCTCGCATCAAAGGGTCAGGAGCAGTATGCAACATTTGTGGAAGAGCGGCTCAGAACAAAAACTAAGCCAATCACAGCAACAATTACCAGGAACAAGGTGGTACTGTTCAATGTCCAAGGCAAACGATCAAACAAATCAGGGGACAAAGTCAGTCTCCTCAAAAGTGAATCTTCACTGTTTGCAAGTCTGTATGTTGCATGTCAGACAAGGAAAGGTGACTTGAACAATTTCTTCAATCATGAAAACCTCCCATTTCCTCCATCTCTGTCTGCCTATGGGCAGCTACGTCCAGGGAAGAAGTCTGATCTCATAGAATGTCTTGAAAAGAAAGTAGGGTCATCAAATGATGTGACACCAGAGACTGAAGTGCAAATCATGGATGGTGCGGCACTTGTTCACTTTCTTAGACCTGAGGGCTGCAAGACATTTGGAGACTATGCTGCCAAGGTCTTTCTTCCGTACATAATCAATGCTCAAAGTCAGGCTCTGAGAGTGGATGTTGTCTGGGACCAGTACTTCGATAACAGCCTCAAGTCACAGACAAGAGAACAACGTGTCACTGGTCCTATTCAGCGCAGACGAGTTGGGGCGTCTAGCCCAACACCAAAGAACTGGCAGCAGTTCCTTCGCTTGGCCAACAACAAAACAGACCTGTTTACATTCCTGAACAAGGAACTGCTGGAAAATGCATCAGGAGACCAGACTCTCATTGTTACTGATGGTGCCAATGTGCTATGCTTACCTACACGAGACACCAGCAACATTGCTCCCTGCAACCATGAGGAGGCAGACTCGAGGATCATGGTGCATGTCAGTGATGCTGTTATGCAGGGCTTCCACAAGATCCTTGTTCGAACTGTGGACACTGACGTGGTAGTATTGGCAGTGGCAGTCGTACAGCAGCTGGCTCAGAGACAGCAGATAGAACTCTGGATTGCCTTTGGTTGTGGAAAGGACTTTAGGTACATCCCAGCTCATGAAATATGTGCTTCACTTGGCACAGAAATATCCTTGGCACTGCCTGTGTTCCATGCTTATACAGGTTGTGATACCGTGTCCCATCTGGTCCAGGTGGGAAAGAAGACTGCATGGAAAGTGTGGGAGGCACATGATGAATTTACTGCGACATTCTATGAGCTGCACAATGCACCTGAACAAATTGGTGAAGCGACTGAGGCTTCTCTGGAGTACTTCACCATTCGACTCTATGACAGGACAGCAACTTCTCGTTCCATCAATGAAGTCAGAAAGAATCTGTTCATCCACAAAGGACGTCAGATATCATGTCTACCTCCAACCAAGGCTGCTCTACAGCAACACATGAAGAGGGCAGTACTACAAGGTGGGCATCACTGGGGCTGCACCACGGTGCCAGAACGACAGTTGCCCTCTCCAAGTGAGTGGGGATGGACTTGCCCAGAAAAGTGGAGGCCTCTGTGGTCTAACTTGCCCGAAGCCAGTGCAACCTGCCCAGAACTACTGAAGTCTTCTTGCCGAGGAGGATGCACAGACTGAAATGTGTTGATGCGCATCTAAAATGCACAGCCTACTGCAAATGCAAAAGTGACTGTGACAACAGTGTCTGAAGCATTAGGAGTGGCATTTTTATAGCCTGACTTGCCCTAAATTGGATTTTATGCCACATCATTCTTGTATATGATCTCCAAATGCAATGCTACATGTTTTTTAGAACAAGGAGTTGAGAAAAAACCATAGCACCTCACAGTTTTCCAGAAACTGCATTGTTGCTGCCGGTTGCTAAGGAAAATGATTTGCCTAGCAACCGTTGCTATGCAACACTGAAATCTCGGTGGCTCCTGCCCTGAAATTGTAAAATAGGTCTTTGTGAACTATTGTGGAAAGTGTTATGCTTGTATCACCTTGTGAGCAATTCTTGTCCTATTTAGTACCGATTGCCCTCACTAACAGCACTAATAACAGTAGCTCAAAAACAGTACTTCCTTAGCCAAAGTAACAGCCATACTGGGTTGTGCACTATGCATCAACCTAGGCTAAAATAATACGTGAATAATTCCTAAAGCATAACACAGTTAAAGTGAATAAACACAATGCTGTCTTTCTTACTAATAAAGTCTAGCAGCGGCATAAAGGTACAGGGAGCCTAGGCAGACCTCAAGCATGCTCGTAGCCTACTGTCTCCCCTGAACAGATGTCCCTTATGTTACGTTAAGTGACTAGGAGGCTCTCTTAGTAAGTCCAGATCTCAAGTATCTGGTCTTACCCTGGCGCTCCTCAAAGGTCAACAAAATGAGGTAGCAAGCATACAAGCAAGAGTAGGCAAAAGCCCTTCGCTTGTATGCTGCTAAGCTCGCAAAGGAAAATATGCACAAGGGTTACAGGCTACCTAGCTCCGTCGAAGTCGTACAGACACTGACTTACCATATACATAACTCAGACAACGACCAAAGATACCCTCCACTGTCTAGCATTAAATAGTAATAAAGAACAACCCAATAATTAGAAGCACCCAATACTATGATACCATGTGGCTATGACTCTAATAATCCCTAAAGCTAGTGCAAAACATATATGTGAGAACTGGCGCTGGTAATACGACTGGCCGACTATGGAAGTCGTATGCAGAACCAGAAGGGATGAGTAATTGAATAAAGATAAGAAGTATTGGAAGGAAGGAGTTCAGAGAGAGGAACAGCAATAAAGAGGGTTAGATTGGGGACAGAATGCAAGGGACGTCTAGGACCAAGCACAACATACCAAGCTCTAAGGAGACACGTGGGAAGGATCCCCCACCCACCGAGCTAAGACAGCGGCCCCCAATCACAGACCACTACGTCATGAAGAGCAGGCGTCATATGACAAGCCAAGCCCGCCCGCCAATCACGAGCGGGTGGCTCTGCCCAAGCAAGGAATGCACACGTACATACACACGCACATACTACCACCTCGCTCCTTCCCTCGCTCTCTCTCCTTGCAACTAACACACTACATATCTTATACTCTATCAATGATATAAAATACTTCCAAGTGTCACAGAGAAGAATAAAGACAAACACTGATCAGTCTGTGACAACATGAATACTAAGAAAGAAAGAATATCGTTCTACGATTATTATAGCCTATTTCACTGCCCTGGCGAGCGCTAGCGAGTACGAGTACATTCTGGCAATCTGGCCAGCATAACACCCCGCCCAAGATGTGGGACGTTTTAACCTCAGGTAAACGCCACATCTGACCAGACAGAATGCCCACCAACCCCGCATCACCCAGCTACTCCCCCAAGTTGTGAAAACAAGGCACAATCACAAACATAAAACACTTCATTATATAAAACAAAAATCTACACAACACTTCCCCAAAATAATAGTATCACTTAACAATATTACGCTCAACGAGCGAGCTTCACCAAGCCTAGCCTACTAAGACAACAACTCAGAATGTCTTAGATTCTTGCTTTAACATACTGCACTTATATACTATCAAAAAGAAAGAGTTTTTTATGTGAGGATTTTATATTTTTTTAATAGTGTTTTTGGCGGCTTTGCACTACAGGGGCAAGCCTAATTTTTCTCCACTCAACCAACACTGACTGAACGGCGAGGGTTCTCCTTAAAACATACCCTCCTGCGACCAACAATCAGCCAGAACATTATCAGTGCCCTTAACATGCCACACATCCAACTTGTGTTCCGGCAGCAAAACAACACCTGACACTGATAAACTGCCCAGTCCATCACAAGACTGGCACTTCTCTTCGCTCTTTCCGGCAACGGGACCTGCCAAAAACTTTTCACTATTTCCACCTTAGTGATAAACGAGGCAGCCCCGATGCGGTCTATGGGGTCGTCAACTCTGGATAAGGTATAGGCGTCTGTCAGGGATGATGCACCAACACTCTTGCAATCAACACAAACACGGATCTTGCCACTCAACTCAGGTTGCAAAGTCACTGGCAACGACCACTCACGATATCCCTTATCCGTCAGACCCTTCTCCAACATGTAGTCCAGCTCTACTTTTACGACAGGCTGTCGAGCAGGATTTATACGGTAGGGAGCCAATTTGAGCCTTGCACTGTCTCCAGCCTCCATGTCGGGTGCCACCCCGTACATCAGGCCTGGAGAATCAACAAACATGCGGACGTACTGCCACAGCCTAGTAAACAACTTCTCTTGATGCTTAGGAACAAGAGGTTGCAACTTATCTCGAAGAACAACATACCCATTGCCCTCCCACAACCCAGCCGAGACCGTAGTTTCTAAACTATAGTCTCCCTCCTTCTCCACCTCTGTCCCTAGAACAGCCAGGTCATGCAGGGACAATCTATATCACCTGTGCAGTCACTCCCATAGTTCATAAGTGCTAAGGCTTCCCCGCTGATACCGTACATGCGCACCCCCGCATTCCTTGCGACTACACCTGCCAGCACAGCATCACCGCCTTCAGCGCCACGGCCGGATACAGTCGATCTATGGTAGGGCTGCTGCATTCTACTAGAGCAGCATTGGGAGGCTATGCGATGACTCGGAGCATCCACTCCACAGCCAACCTCACCAATCTGCTCAATGTCCTGATACTGACCACCACCCTTAGGAGCCATGGGTCGACCCTGACCAGACAACCATGCCAAAGCCTCGTTGCCCACCTTGAACAACTGAAACAACGAGGCCAACGATTTACTCACACCCAAGTGACCTGCCAGCGGAACATCGTGCACCGCATGAGTTGTGAGGCCTGGGTGCTCGGCACAAACAGTGTGGTATGAACCGAACAGGTGTTGGATCGCTACACACTGTTGCTCAGGCAGGTGCTTAAGCGCTTCCACAGCCACCTGGCCCATGTTCCCCGCCCACTGATCCGCCGAGACATCCCTCTCCTTCTCCACCTTGGCCGCTGCAGACCAACACAGGGACAGTAGGCTGCTCAGGTGGGCGCCTCACAAACTCCTTCAACAGGTTCACATGAAATGCTTCCTCGTCCTCATCGAGTTCAATAGCCCCGTTCCCACAACTCTCAAGACTAAGATCTTCTAGTTGCACCTGGGAACTACTCTGTCGTGGAGTGCCATCACGCCCTACCATGTCACTAGGGGGGACAGGTTCTGGGGCCACTCCGGAGCTCAAATTTGGTGCAAGTACCGAGTCACCAAGGAGTGTCGCTGGGTCCACACTCTCAACCCGACCACCAGCCTTGACTTTCTCCTTCCGACCCTTCCTCTGCTGGTCTGAAACCTGGGTACTAGGCTGTGACACCTGAGCGGACTGATATCTTTCGAGCCCCTCTTGCCCCTCCCTACTCGTGTCGGCCGCCCTCTCAGCAACGAGTAAGGGTGGAACCTCGGAAGTAGGCACCGCAAAGTCGTTACCGAGAAGGAAGTCGACCCCCTCAACTGGCAATTTCTCCACAACACCCACATCCAACTCCCGTGTCACACCGTCCCCCTCAAGCTCCACTCTGACCAGCGGGTAAGACCGTGTAGCATTGATACCTTGAACCACCACAACCCGAGCCGCGGTAATAGGCTTGCCAGTGAAGTTCTTAATAAGTGTCTGGGAAGCGCCCGTATCACGCAGCAACTCAAGCCTATGCTCCACACCATCCCACCTCACAGTGCCGTGCCCCATATGACCGCAAAAAGCATCTCGGACGGGTGATGAGCCCTCCTGCTGCTTCTGCACTGACTGTGACTTCGCAACCGACATATTACCCCGGGCAAACACGGAAGACCTCAAAGACACACCGATGTTGCTCACTAGTGACACCACTGCTGTAGGCGGTGTGCTCGGACATGAGCGCGCAATATGCCCCTTCTCATGACACTTGAAACACTCCACTTCGCTCTTGGACTTCCTCTGAGGTGAGGAAGGGCCCTGGCCTTTCTTTAACGGGAAGGGTTTCGACTTGGGATCAAAATTGGCACTAGTACTCTTAAATTTGTAATTAGTTGGGTCATTAATTCGGGGGGGCTGGAGTGGTACGCCCCTGCTTACCTGCCTCAGCTCTCTGTGCAGACCCGCACCCACGAATCGATGACAACCTGAGGTCAGCCAACTGAGCCACCTCCTGCAGAGTTTTAGGTTGCTTTTCTTTCAGGTTAAGAGTCAAGTCACTGCCAGTACATTTGAAAAAAAATTCTAACAACACTAATTGCTTCACTGCATCAAAAGTAGTTGCCTTCTCCGACCTCAACCAATTCTCAAATGCCATCTGACAGCTCTCTAGCGTGTTCCTGGAAAGTACTCTCCTTTCTCTTAGGAACAGCCCTAAACTTCAGCCTATAGGTCTCTGGCTGCAACTCATACGCCCTCAGGACAGCCTCTTTCAACTCCTCATATTCATCACAAGGGGTAAAGCATCGTACGCCTTGAGTGCTTTCCCCGTCAATCGTGATGAAACAAGGGCTGCCCACTTCTCCTCGGACCATTGGTGCTCCCGGCACTTTTTATCAAAACGGAGAAAGAATTCTGTAACTCCTAACTCATCAAACACTGGAACCAACTTTAGTAGATGCGACAGGGACTGGTCATGGGGTCGACCCCCCTGGACGACCCGGTTCCTCGTCACCTCTACACAAGTTTTCTCTAGGTCAATATCGGCACAATACCTTGCAGACTCAGCCTGATACCTATACTTGAGCTCAGACTCTCGCTGCTGCTGCTGCTGCCTGAGCTCAGCCTCATGCTTTCGCTGCTCGAGCTCAGCCTCATACTTTCGCTGCTCGAGCTCAGCCTCATGCTTCTGCTGCTCGAGCTCAAGCTCAGCCTGTCGCTCCTGCTGCTTAAGTCTGGCGAGCTCAAGCTGAAGCAACATCTCGGGAGACAAACTTTGAAGAGGGGGTGCTACTATTGGGGACCCACCCTGTGAGTCACCTAGAGGCCTACCCAACCGCCAGCGGATATCGGCCTGCGGGAACGTACTCGGCTCCGGACCCCGAGGGGGCGCCATTATAGGAGTTAAGTGGAATGGGGGCTGGGACGAAGGTGCCCCAGCTCCCGCTCCACCCAAAATCCCACTGCACCCCACCTAGCACACAGGTAACCAGCTCACTTCTCGACAAACCGCTAGTACCAGAAAACCCTAAGACCGTGGCTACACACTCCAGTCCGTACCGGTCCAGTCCCAACACCCGGTCCGCCGTCACAGGCTCCTCCAAAAACTTCCGAGCATCCTCCTCATCGTTCACCACCCGAACGCCGTTAACCAACTCCACCTTCTCCACCTCCTCGCCTGTCTCTCGCACTGTGCCCTCACTATGCTCAGACCCGTCCAGTGACATGATGGAGTAAAAAAAAAAAAAAATCACAAGTCAAGACAAAAGTAGCCAAACTCTCGCGTAGCTTTATTCACAAACAAATATTCGAAGATGTTTTTAAGTGCAATACTAGGTCACCAATAAACTCCAACAAGTTCCATATATCCTCAAAACAATGTCCACTGACAACACTGCGAGAAATAAATTCAACCCCAGATGGCAATAAAATTTCTCCAAAAAATAAAATGCAAAATTCAGTTCACTATATACTGGACTAAGGTCGCCATTTGTTACGACCGGCACAACGAAATAAACAAGGGCACATAATATTGGACTAGAAGATAGGCTATTTCTGCAACAACGGTACGCTAATTCCAAACCCTCGAACTATTAAGCCGGTGAACAAAACACTTACACCCTCCAGAGTTAATCTACTGGATAACGGGGTATCAATTAACTAGGGTTAAGTGTACTTCTACAAAGGCTTTCCGGTGACGGCAAAGCCTACTCACAACAGGAGTACTTACGTTAATAAAATGCTCTCAAGTAATAACAATGCTTGAATAAACTATGACAAGATTTAATAAAGGAGTATATGCTTACTTTAACTTTAGTGTGAGTCTGAACTCAACACTAAACTCTTCAATGCTCTATGAAAACACTGGAAGTCTAGTCCTACAGCAAACAGATATGGAATCTTCTGAAAACGTCTGATGCTCTAAGATGCTCGTTGAATATAGAACAGAAATAATGCAGGGGCAGGACACCAAAGTGTGTATGTTATATACACCAACAAGTAGGATACATATATATAAAACAAGGGAGTGCAACAACTCTGTGACAGCACTAATAACAGTAGCTCAAAAACAGTACTTCCTTAGCCAAAGTAACAGCCATACTGGGTTGTGCACTATGCATCAACCTATGCTAAAATAATATGTGAATAATTCCTAAAGCATACGCAGTTAAAGTTAATAAACACAATGCTGTCTTTCTTACTAATAAAGTCTAGCAGCGGCAAAAAAGGTACAAGGAGCCTAGGCAGAGCTCAAGCATGCTCGTAGCCTACTGGCTCCCCTGAACAGATTTGAGATTTCCCTTATGTTACGTTAAGTGACTAGGAGGCTCTTTTGGTAAGTCCAGATCTCAAGTATCTGGCCTTACCCTGGCGCTCCTCAAAGGTTAACAAAATGAGGTAGGAAGCATACAAGCAAGAGTAGGCAAAAACCCTTCGCTTGTATGCTGCTAAGCTCGCAAAGGAAAATATGCACAAGGTTTACAGGCTACCTAGCTCCGTCGAAGTCGTACAGGCTCTGACTTACCATATACATAACTCAGACAACGACCAAAGATACCCTCCACTGTCTAGCATTAAATAGTAATAAAGAACAACCCAATAATTAGAAGCACCCAATACTATGATACCATGTGACTATGACTCAAATAATCCCTAAAGCTAGTGCAAAACATATATATGAGAACTGGTGCTGGTAATACGACTGGCCGACTATGGAAGTCGTATGCAGAACCAGAAGGGATGAGTAATTGAATAAAGATAAGAAGTATTGGAAGGAAGGAGTTCAGAGAGAGGAACAGCAATAAAGAGGGTTAGCTTGGGGACAGAATGCAAGGGATGTCTAGGACCAAGCACAACATAGCAAGCTCTAAGGAGACACGCGGGAAGGATCCCCCACCCACCGAACTAAGACAGCGGCCCCCAATCACAGACCACTACGTCATGAAGAGCAGGCGTCATATGACACGCCAGGCCCGCCGGCCAATCACGAGCGGGTGGCCCTGCCCAAGCGAGGAATGCACACGTACATACACACGCACATACTACCACCTCGCTCTCTCTCCATGCAACTAACACACTACATATCTTATACTCTATCAATGATATAAAATACTTCCAAGTGTCACAGACAAGAATAAAGACAAACACTGATCAGTCTGTGACAACATGAATACTAAGAAAGAAAGAACATCGTTCTACGATTATTATAGCCCATTTCACTGCCCTGGCAAGCGCTAGCGAGTACGAGTACATTCTGGCAAGCTGGCCAGCGTAACAATAGCGAGAGAGAGACTTCACTAGCGAGACATCAGTCTGGCTTCAGGCCTCGAGAGGGGAGGATGTTTGTATCGCGCGCCTCTCATCTCATGACTGGACGGTCGGCAATAATTCTTCTTTTTCACCCCCTAAATACTATTCCCACTTGTCTTATTGATGTCACATGTTATTATCTTCATATTAAACGTAAAATAGGCGCACATGAATTAGTAATAACGATATTTATCATAAAATGACGAAATTCGTTGGGATTTACCCACAACACCTTCGCCCAGCGGGACGTTTTAAATAACATATAGGGTAATTATACCTAAAATTTTGCATTGTCATACCTTTGTAGGTAGCGGGAATTTTCTTCAAAATTGAGCGAAATAATTGGTAAACTTGAAACGAGTCAGATGTTTGGTTTAGTATTTATGATAATGTTTGCATCAATATCTGAGCTATACAGGCAAATACGAGAATTATAGGAGTGAAAGATTTTCATTGTAAAGACTGGGTGATATAACACATTTTGATGATCAGTGGATATCTGCAGATTACTTGGAAAAGTGGTCATTACTATATTACTTTTGCACGTTCCTCTTCAATTCCTTACACTTTCTTTATTGCATAGCTCTTATGACGTATATAAAGCTGAGAGACAGAGACAGAGTGTGTGAGAGTGAGAGCGAGAGAACGAGAGTGAGAGTTAGTTTGTGTGTGTGAGTGCGTCACCATGAACAGCAACATAAGACGAATGCCCAGCAGGGATTTATTTGTTCAAGCATGTCTCTACTCTGGACACATCGTTCTCTCCGTCCCCTCTCTAAATTTACTGTGTGAAAAAGGAAAGAGAGGACAAATACAAATTTACAAAAAAACCTATGTAAATCACAAAAGTTAAGTAGAAGTTTTTGTTTTACTTAAGACGGAGAGATATATTTGGATCTCTCAAGGAAGCTCAACACAGCTTATTTTTCCAAAAAGTTTCTTTCTGGCAACTTTGATCCGGCAAGTCGATCTTGAAGTTATTCTTCATATGATTTCGGTCTAGGAAGATAATTTAAATGAAGTGCACCGGTAGTTGCCGAGTATAATGCAAAATATTCTAGAAATATTGCCGCAAGTTGCCAATTGGACACATCTGACAATGGCGGTCGTGAAGCTGTGTGTGTCTGTTATTATATTTACTGCCAAATATGAGCCTCACAAAGGAGCCATATTGTCTATAACACCCAACGGATACCAGTGAGGGGCACACATAGCATGGAAAACAATTATAGTAAACCATAATATTACTATAGTATGGCTTAGTGATATGGGCAACACACCACAAAGTATTTACGTACAGCTAAACAACCTTATTCATATCATGGTACATTATTCTCCTTATGATATTATCCAGCACCATCCTATGACAGAGGCTGCAGTCTGTCCTCATGATGGGGAGGAGGTGAGGGGAAAGTAGGCTCTAGGGAGGGATCAGTCTGGCTTATCCCTTCTTCCTCAATAATCCGCATTGTCATAATTAAGATGGGCTGGTAGAAGTACGTATCACAGGGGAGGGAAGGGAGCTAATCATTGCATGGTAAGAACAATGAGGGGAGGAGGTATAGTGACCCGGAGGGGATAGATGTATGAAGGATTAAGAAAGGATGGAGGAAAGATGAATTGATAGAAAGATATAATTACCCGGGAATAACAATATACATTTATATATTTCGCGAGAGCACGCAGAGATTAAAGAGGCTAAAATCCAATATCAAGGTGCAAACAAAACAACCCAAGCTGCAATACGTATCTTACTCATGGAACCGGTTAGAAAGAACAAGTATAGATGATCGATAGTTATTCAGATCCTCCAGACAAAAAGACTAAGAGAGGAGAGAGGAGAGGAGGAAGGAGAGTAGGGACGGTAGAGTAGATTATATAATTGGGAGAGAGGGTTGGAGAGGAGTGTGCTTATTAGACCATACATTAAGGGTATAGAAAAGAAGAGGAAAGGAGAAGGAGAGGAGTTGGATGATGGTATGAAATGACTAAGGACAAAGGAGTGAAGTGAGGAGAACAGGAGGAAATGGGGGATGAAACAAAGAACAGGAGAGGAGAGAAATGAGGTGATAGGTAGAAAGAATTGAGGACATAGAGGAAAAGGGAGGAGTGAGGAGGTGGGAGAGTAATTGGTTGTTTAATTAAGAGAAAAAACATATTAAGAACACAAATAGTTTAACGACAAATAAGGAGAGGCAAACAATGGAAGCAGGACGATCACCAGAGAGTAGAGGGGTATAGTCAAGGAAAGTAAAACAGAGAGGCCTGAAAGTCAAGAAATATAAGGGTTTATATAACATGGATACAGAAGGAAAACAAACAAATATATAAAACCATGAGGAGCAGAGAGAAGGTAGGAAGACGAGGCCAGCACAACAAAGGACAAGGAACGGAGAATGGCCCAGAAAAGATAAAACAATGAGTACAAAAAAGTCCTAGAAAAGAGTAATGAGTTGAGAGGGACTAAATGGACTAGAAAGTGTGTGACAGGGATGGATGGGGGTTGGAGGGAGAAGGAGTAGTAAAAGGATATATTTGCAGATTTAGAGAGTAGCGAAAAAACATATGAAAGGCGAAAGGGAAATTAATTATATAAAGAGAAGAGTGACATAAGCAGGGAGCTGGTGGAAACAATAAGCAGGTAAAGAGATAAGAGGACAATTGGTTAATTAGTCTATTAGAAAATATTATTGTAAGAAATCTCTGTTGGTCAACAAATCTAACAGAGAGAGAGAGAGAGAGAGCATACAGAACAAATACGATGAACGTAACGAAGGAGAATGTTTACTCAAATCACGGAGGGGAGAGCGAATAAAGGTGTGGCTTATAACGGGTAGGGTGAGTTTAGTGATTAATGTATAGATTGAGTATTGTGGAACTAGATATAAATGTTTTTTAATTAACATTCTTGATCTGATTACCCATGGTTTTATTTGACCAAACATTATCACATAAAAACAGAGTTATATAATTCCATAACAAATCACAATCACTGGCATTTAACAAAAAATAAATACAAACACACTTGTTACCTCACAACCTCCACACAGACACATTCTACCTTCCAGCTATACCTCTTCACATCATACTTACTAACAAACACCATCATACCACCCGACATACCTCCCCATCCCACACACACACACACGCACACACACACACACACACATACTTCCAACACTCGATTAACTATTCATGATTTCCCTCTTGTTTTTCCTCCACCGAGCCACGATTTCTTTTTGAACCAGATTATGGTAACTTGTAAACATGGTAACATCCTCTCTTCTCTTGTCTGACTTACTCACTACATTATCATAATACTTAATGGCGTTTATTTATATAGGCATAATATATTCATGAATTTCGTTTTGGGTATACTACATAATATTATGTTAAACAACATTTCAGTACTACTTCTTACTCTCACCTACTACTTATTACTATCACCTACTACTTCCTACTATCACCTGAAAGATGTTTCAGACTGTTTGCTTGCTAAAAAGTTTACTAATGATAGATTAAAATCCTTACAAAATGACGAAGAACGGGTGAAATTTGTATACCTACGACGCAAAACCAAAAAGTTAATTAAACAAAGTAAAAAGGTCCTGGAGTTACATGTTGCGCATCAAAGTAAAACAAACCCGAAATAATTATATAGTAATATCAGAAAGAAAAAAGTAGTGACTTCAACTGTTGGACCGATAGTTGATGAAAATGGAGAATACACCAAAGGCGAAGTACAAATTAATGATTAATGCCCTCAATACCTTCTTTGCATCAGTGTTTACAACAGAATACCTCATTGATATCCCTACAGCATCGCCGATTCAGATAGATAATTCTGATGTTCTAAGCAATATCACCATTCCAGAGAGAGAAGTATTGAAATGTTTAGATAAACTCAAGGTAAATCAAACGCCCAGGCCTGATACAATCTTACCTAGAGTTCTAAAGGAAGCTAAGGATGAGCTCTCCAAACCACTGACATTGCTATTCAATAAATCCTTGCAGTCTGGAACTATGCCTGATCAGTGGAAGCTTGCCAACCTAACACCGATATTTAAAAAAAAGGCAGCAAATCCTACCCAGTAACTATCGTCCAATTAGCTTAACCTCAGTTGTATGTACAATGCTAGAAACATTTGTAAGAGACAGACTCGTAAATAACTTACAGGAATATAATAGTAACAAACGTTCCTGCTTAACAAACCTCTTAGACTTCTTCCACGATATCCTCAACCTCTATGATGAGAGTAAAGGTGTAGATATTATATACCTTGATTTTCAAAAGGCCTTTGACAAAGTTCCCCACAAACGTTTACTGCTAAAGTTAAAAGCGCATGGACTACAAGGTGGTGTGTTGAAATGGATAGAAAATTGGCTCAGTGACAGAAAGCAAAGAGTAGTCATAAACGGTAAGGCATCTAAGTAGACCAATGTAAGTAGCGGGGTACCCCAGGGATCGGTACTGGGACCAATTACCTTTCTAATTTACATCAACGACATAGATGAGGGTCTCACCTGTACAATCTCAACATTTGCTGACGATACAAACATTGCAAATAATGTACTGTCAAAAGAACAAGTTGACAATATGCAACACAATCTAGATAAGTTGTCATGTTGGGCCCAAGCTTGGCAAATGAGTTTCAATGCGGATACATGTAAAGCACTACATATGGGATACAAAAATGAGAAAGCAAACTATTCGATGAATGGCTATCAGCTGAAGAGTGTAGACAGATAAACCGATCTGGGAGTAACAATATCAAGTAACCTAAAACCGAGTCAACAATGTTCAGAAGTTGTTAAGAAGGCAAACAAAATAATTGGCTTTATAGGCAGGTCATTTGAGCATAAATCCAAAGAAGTTATCCTAACTCTTTACAATTCCTTAGTCCGCCCTCTGCTGGAATACTGAGTTCAATCCTGGTGCCCTTATTACCAAAAAGATACAGACAAGCTAGAACGAGTTCAACGTAGAGTTACCAAAATGATACCTAGCCTAAAGAACAAACCATACGAGGAGCGTCATAAGGAATTAAATCTATTTCCTTTAACTCAGTGCAGATTAAGAGGCGACTTAATTCAAGTGTTCAAAATCATCAAAGGTATCGTCAATATGAAGTGTAGTAGGTAATCGACCAATCTAATTACACACGGGGAAACGGTTGCAAAATTATTGGTAAAACTTTTAACTCGCACGAATCTAAGAATGTCTTCTTCAATCGAGTTGCCAACTTGTGGAATGGGCTTCCCAGAGAAGTTATAGACTGCAGCACCGTTGATTTGTTTAAACTTCGCATAGACAAATATCTTGCCTCAAACCCGCGACTGACTGCGTTTGTAAATGATTAACTTTATTTTTTTCCCCCTCAGATTCAGCAAGGATTATTGTGTATATACTGTATATTACTAAGACGTTACTCTTTGCGTGTTATGTTACTAACCCATCTGTCCCCTAATAACTTCCTAATCCTGTCACGGACATTAGTTCCAGGGCAGCAGTTCCCTTCCCAATTTTCCTTACCCACTCAACCCTTCATCTTCTCTCAATATTCTTGGTGTCTCTTTTTCTTCTGCTCTCATTTGGAAGGACCATATTACCAGTCTTGCTAAGGCAGCCTCCCAGAAGCTGGGTGTGCTCAACCGCCTTAGGGTGTTCTTTTCCCCTGCACAGCTTCTTGCTCTGTACAGGGGCATAGTGCGCCCTTGTATTGAGTATTGTTCACATGTGTGGGGAGGTTCCTCTCACACCGCTCTCCTAGACAAAGTTGAAAGGAAGGCCTTTCGTATCATTAACGGCTATCCCTGCGTATTCAAATTTAATTTAGTTTTGTTTTAATTTTCGGTTAGGCTATCACCGCTGATAACCTATTTGTGTGTATTTCAACATTTTTGTTTTCGGTTAGGCCTATTTAAGTAAGTGAAATGACCTGAAGGGAGTGAAGTGTTTTTAAAGTGAGTTTAGTGTTTTTAAAGTGAGTTAAGTGTTTTTAAGTGAGGGAAGTGATCTGAAGAAAGTGATCGTCACCATGCCTCGTGCCTGTACGAACTGCGCCGGTAGGTTTGGTGCTTCCATGTTTGCTCCTGCCGAGCCACAAGTCTGCCGACTCTGCCAGCAACGAGAGGATTTGACAGCAAAATTGGATGAAGCCCACAACAAGATCAACGCCCTCACCAGGAAGCTGGAATCACTCCAAGAGTTTGTAACACTCAACGTTGGAGTATCACTAACTCCAATTGTTTCAACTCCAGCATCCACCACCGCCCCAACGTCATCTGCCAACAATGCAACACCTGCAGTAGACACTGCAGCAGATGCTTTTGACGAACCTGAGCCGACATCAAACCAGGACAGCCGCCCTGTTCACCTTAGTCTCTCCCCCACTCCTCGTGCAAGAAGCCTGCTAGCACGAACAGTACCAACCCCTCGCCCCGTTCTAACCACTCTCTCCCCGACCTGTATGTAGAGTCCCGCCACCACAGGTTTCCGGATTTACACCAGTGAGGAACGGTGCCACGGCCAACGCAGAAAAGGTCTCATCTACCAGTCACAATGTCAAACAGATTTGAGATATTGGTAGAGATGGAAGACGAACCAGAAGAGACCAGGCTCGTTGGGGATTCCATCCTACGAGGACAGGTCGAAGAGTTCTGCGACAGAGTCCCAAATCAACGAAAAAGATTTTGCATCCCAGGAGCTGGACTGGACGACATTGTGGAAGCCTTCGAAGATACCACAAAGGATACAAATGAAAATACCCTTTTTGTCATCCATGCTGGTTCAAATGACATCATGCGCACCAGATCCGAAGAGTTGATGGAGAAATATCGCAAGATGATCCAGCACTACAAAAACAAGTCAAGGAATATCATCATCTCAGGCATCTCCCCAAGATCGACGCACCTGACAAATTCTACGACAAGGCCTTCAGCACAAATAGCCGACTAAAATATTTGTGTCTGAGGGAAGAAGTTGAATTCATCAACCTCTGGGACAACTTCTACAACCAGCCTACTCTGTTCCGCAAGGATGGCACTCATCTAAATCCTGTGGGTTCAGCACGCATGGGTCGTCTCCTACACGAAGCAGTCCGCAGCCATGGATCAAAAAACGCCATCTGAGAAGAAGCAGCAGTGACATAAATCATCCAACGCCAAGAAAAATACAGAGGCAATCGCGGACCACCAGCGATATAGGACCGAAGACCAGCGAGGACCGAGGACAGCCATGAACATAAATGTAGATCCGACAAGAACCAAAAATATTATTAAGAGCATTCCGTGAGTTCTAAAATAACAAATTTAAAGGTTTTCTATGCAAACGCTCGTAGCATACGCAATAAATTTTCAGATTTAGAGGAGCTAGTGTTTACAGAAAATTATGATGTGATTCGCATAACAGAATCTTGGCTCAATACAGAAGATAGAGACTTTTTAGCAGAGTATTCACTTCCCGGTTATGTAATATTTGAGAAAAGCCGAATAAATCGAAATGGAGGTGGCGTTTTACTTTATATCAAAGAAAGTCTTAACCCTACACTCTTGTCAAAACCTCAAATTGTGAACGTCGACGCATCTTTTGTGATAATAAAGAATAATAAAGGTACAAAAATAATGCTTGCATTAATATACAGACCTCCAGCTCAATCAGTGCAAACTGACCGAGAAATTTACGAACAAATTGCAGATGTAAGTAACTCACAAGATACCGTAATTTTTGGCGACTTTAATTTACCCGTGACCAAGTGGGGCGATACTCTTACTTCACACTCCGGACATGACTTGTATACGAACTTGCAAGAGAGTTCGCTTTATCAAGTTGTTCGAAACGCCACCCGTGGTAATAACGTTCTTGACATTGTACTTGCAACAAAAGAAGAATTAATAGAAAATTTGAATGTTGGTGATGAATTCAGTAACAGCGACCATCGTACGATAACTTTCACTTTAAAGTTTACTAGTAACGAACCAAATAGTAGCATCGAAAAAAGTCCCTAATTTCAAGAAAGCAAACTTCCTTAAACTTAGAGCTATGTTTAAAGAAACTGACTGGAGCTTTTTAATTAACAATAATTACATAAATACATCTTGGAAGTTATTCGAAACCACTTACCTAAAAGCAGTGCAAGACTGCATACCATCGAAAAATACGGCGTCCCAGGCCATAATAATAAGCCCAAATGGTTGAATAAAGATATTTCTAACTGCCTGCTTGCTAAAAAATTTGCTAATGATAGATTAATATCCTCACAAAATGACGAAGAACGGCTGAAATTTGTAGAGCTACGACGCAAAGCCAAAAAGTTAATTAAGCAAAGTAAAAAGACCTTAGAGTTACATATTGCGAATCAAAGTAAAACAAACCCGAAAGAATTCTATAGTTATATTAGAAAGACAAAAGTAGCTACTTCAACTGTTGGACCATTAGTCGATGAAAATGGAGAATACACCAAAGACGAAGTACAAATGAGTAATGCCCTCAATACCTTCTTTGCATCAGTTTTTACAACAGAAGACCTCAGTGATAGCCCTACACCATCGCCAATTCAGATTGATAATTCAGATGTTCTAAGCAATATCACCATTACAGAGAGAGAAGTATTGAATTGTTTAGATAAACTCAAGGTAAATAAAACGCCTGGACCGGATACAATCTCACCTAGAGTTCTAAAGGAAGCTAAGGATGAGCTCTCCAAACCCCTGACATTACTATTCAATAAATCCTTGCAGTCTGGAACTATGCCTGATCAGTGGAAGCTAGCCAACGTAACACCGATATTAAAAAAAGGCAGCAAATCCCTACCCAGTAACTATCGTCCAATTAGCTTAACCTCAGTTGTATGTAAAATACTAGAAACGGTCATACGAGACAGACTCGTAAAATCACTTTAGAGGAAAATAACATACTGAAAGATACTCAACACGGCTTTCGTAAAAAACGTTCCTGTTTAACAAACCTCTTAGACTTCTTCCACGATATCCTCAACCTCTACGATGAGAGTAAAGCTGTAGATATTATATACCTTGATTTTCAAAAGGCCTTTGACAAAGTTCCCCACAAACGTTTACTGCTAAAACTAAAAGCGCATGGAATACAAGACGGTGTGTTGAAATGGATAGAAAATTGGCTCAGCGACAGAAAGCAAAGAGTAGTCATAAACGGTAAGGCATCTAAATGGAGCAATGTAAGTAGCGGGGTACCCCAGCGATCGGTATTAGGACCAATTATCTTTCTCATTTACATCAACGACATAGATGAGGGCCTCACCTGTACAATCTCAAAATTTGCTGACGATATAAAAATTGCCAAATAGCGTACTCTCAAAGAACAAGTTGACGATATGCAACACAATCTAGATAAATTGTCATGTTGGGCCCAAATTTGGCAAATGAGTTTCAATGCGGATAAATGTAAAGTACTACATATCGGATACCTAAACGAGGAAAGCAAACTATTCGATGAATGGCACTCAGCTTAACCCTTAAAAGCGGCCCACCAACTTAAGTCGAGTTAAATAAAGCTGGACTATGTGGCGGCGCTCGACATAACTCGAGTGGCAATTTCAGCACGTAATGTGGCTGAGAGAGAGAGACAAGTGGTGGCAGGAGACTAGCGAGCGTATGACTGCTCCAGACCACCGCGGCGAACCTACTGACACAAATGATCCCTCCTCCCTCTCTCACTCGCTACATACTCAAGTATGTACCGAAAGTACCGAATTACCTGCTTTTTGCACTCGCGTTGCACGGTTATTGCAAGAAAACTATCCATCATACAAGGATCATTATGGTGTCATTCGAAAGCTCTGTTTATGCCCTTTCAGGGATAGATACTTGTTTTACGTTCTGGGTCTTATTTAGGCATGAAAATGATCACGTAAACAGCCCTATTTTGGCTAAAAACACCCCGCTGGGCGGTACACATAAATAACCCGCATAGGGCGCTGGTAAGGTGTTAAGAATGTAAACAGAGAAACCGATCTGGGAGTAACAATATCGAGTAACCTAAAACCGAGTCAACAATGTTCAGAAGTTGTTAAGAAGGCAAACAAAATAATTGGCTTTACAGGCAGGTCATTTGAGCATAAATCCAAAGAAGTTATCCTAACCCTTTACAATTCCTTAGTCCGCCCTCTTCTGGAATACTGCGTTCAATCCTGGTGCCCTTATTACCAAAAAGATATAAACAAGCTAGAACGAGTTCAACGTAGAGTTACCAAAATGATACCTAGCCTAAAGAACAAACCATATGAAGAGCATCTTAGAGAATTAAATCTAGTTCCTTTAACCCAGTGCAGATTAAGAGGTGACTTAATTCAAGTGTTCAAAATCATCAAAGGCATCGACAATATGAACTGTAGTAAGTACTTCACTATCGACCAATCTAATTACACGCGGGGAAACGGTTGCAAAATTATTGGTAAATCTTTTAACTCACACGAATCTAAGAATTTCTTTTCAATCGAGTTGTCAACTTGTGGAATGGGCTTCCCCGAAACGTTATAGACTGCATCACCGTTGATTCATTTAAACTCCGCCTAGACAAATATCTCGCATCAAACCTGCGACTGACTGCGTTTGTAAATGAATAACTTTATTTTATCCCCCCCTCAGTTACTAACCCATCTGTCCCCTACTAACTTCCTAATCCTGCCACGGATATTAGTTCCAGGGCGGTAATTCCCTTTCCAATGTTCCCTTACCCACTCTAAACCACTGTTTGGACACTTGATCCTCAGTGTTTTGGAGGACAAGCAACCTAGAAGGGTCACTAGATATGTTGTTGCTTGATTCTCTTTGTACTCCTTTGTACTCCCGTCCACTCACCAACTCTCTGCAATCTCTCTCTCTCTGCCACAATGTTGCATCTCTCTCGCTATTCTATCGCTACTATAATAATCAGTGTTCCTCAGAGCTATCCCAGTGCATACCACCTCCTTTACGTAGGGCACGTGGTACCCGTCTTGCAACTCAATCCCACCCCTACTCTGTGCACACCCCTACTCTGTGCAACTCTCCAACCCAAGAGTGAAACGTTACTCTCAAACTTTCTTCTACTCAACAGCTGAGCTCTGGAACTCTCTCCCAGAATCAGTCTTCCCTCTCCTATGATTTAAATTGCTTCAAACTCTGTGTCCAGGCATTTTGCCTCGAACGTCCCTTGATTTTGGCCCTGTCACTCTTTCAACTATGGGGGAGGCACTCGCTATAGGCAGTTATGCCTTTTGCCTCCTTCAATCACATAGAAAAAAACAAAAAAACAAAAAAAAACTACTGTTCGGAGACTTGATCCTCAGTGTTTTGAAGGGCAAGCAGCCTAGAGGGGTCACTAGACATGTTGTTGCTTTGATTTCCTTTATACTTCTTACTCTCTCACCTACTACTTTTACCTTCACCTACTATTATCACCTACTACTTCTTACTATCACCTACTACTATTATCACCTACTACTTCTTACTATCACCTACTACTTCTAATTATCACCTACTACTTCTTACTATCACCTACAACTTCTTACTCTCACCTACAACTATTATCACCTACTTCTTGCTACCACCTACTACTATGACCACCTACTACTTCTTACTATCACCTACTACTATGATCACCTACTACTTCTTACTGTCACCTACTACTATTATCACCTACTACTTCTTACTATCACCTACTACTTCTAATTATCACCTACTACTTCTTACTATCACCTACAACTTCTTACTCTCACCTACAACTATTATCACCTACTTCTTGCTACCACCTACTACTAAGACCCTACTACTTCTTACTATCACCTACTACTATGATCACCTACTACTTCTTACTATCACCTACAACTATTATCACCTACTTCTTGCTATCACCTACTACTATGACCACCTACTACTTCTTGCTATCACCTACTACTATGATCACCTACTACTTCTTACTCTCACCTACAACTATTATCACCTACTTCTTGCTATCACCTACTACTATGATCACCTACTACTTCTTACTATCACCTACTACTATGACCACCTCAAACTTCTTACTTAACCTACTACTCTTATCACCTACTACTTTTCCTTTAACTATTATCACCTCCTACTTCTTACTCTCACCTACTACTTCTTACTTTCTACTACTTCACTACTACTTCTTAATCTTATCTACTATTTCTTTCTCTATACTCTCACCTACTACTTCTTACTTTCACCTACTACTATTATCACCTACTACTTCTTAATCTTATCTACTATTTCTTTCTCTCACCTACTACTATTATCACCTACTACTTTTTACTTTCACCTACTATTATTATCACCTACTACTATGATCACCTACTACTTCTTACTATCACCTACTACTATTATCACCTACTACTTCTTACTATCACCTACTACTTCTAATTATCACCTACTACTTCTTACTATCACCTACAACTTCTTACTCTCACCTACAACTATCACTCTTTGCTACCACCTACTACTATGACCACCTACTACTTCTTACTATCACCTACTATGATCACCTACTACTTCTTACTATCACCTAAACTATTCACCTACTTCTTGCTATCACCTACTACTATGACCACCTACTTTCTTGCTATCACCTACTATGATCACCTACTACTTCTTACTCTCACCTACAACTATTATCACCTACTTCTTGCTATCACCTACTACTATGATCACCTACTACTTCTTACTATCACCTACTACTATGACCACCTACTACTTCTTACTATCACCTACTACTATGATCACCTACTTCTTACTATCACCTACAACTATTATCACCTACTTCTTGCTATCACCTACTACTATGACCACCTACTACTTCTTGCTATCACCTACTACTATGATCACCTACTACTTCTTACTCTCACCTACAACTATCACCTACTTCTTGCTATCACTACTATGATCACCTACTACTTCTTTCACCTACTACTATTATCACCTCAAACTTCTTACTCTAACCTACTACTCTTATCACCTACTACTTCTACTTTACTATTTCACCTCCTACTTCTTACTCTCACCTACTTCTTACTTTCACCTACTATTATCACCTACTACTTCTTATCTTATCTACTATTTTCTCTCACCTACTACTTATCACCTACTACTTCTTACTTTCACCTACTACTATATCACCTACTACTTCTTAATCTTATCTACTATTCTTTCTCTCACCTACTATTATCACCTACTACTTTTTACTTTCACCTACTATTATTATCACCTACTACTATTATCACCTACTACTTTTTACTTTCACCTACTATTATTATCACTCCTACTCTGATCTACTCTTCTTTTCACCTACTACTATTATCCCTCTACTTCTTATCTACTACTTCTTTCTCTCACCTACTACTATTATCACCTACTACTTCTTACTCTCACCTACTACTTCTTACTTTCACCTACTACTATTATCACCTACTACTTCTTAATCTTATCTACTATTTCTTTCTCACCTACTACTATTATCACCTACTACTTTTTTACTTCACCTACTTATTCACCTACTACTTCTCTCTTATCTACTACTTCTTTCTTCACCTATTATCACCTACTACTTCTTATTCTTATCTACTACTTCTTTCTCTCACCTACTACTATTATCACCTACTACTTCTTACTCTCACCTACTACTTCTTACTTTCACCTACTACTATTATCACCTACTACTTCTTAATCTTATCTACTATTTCTTTCTCTCACCTACTACTATTATCACCTACTACTTTTTACTTTCACCTACTATTATTATCACCTACTACTTCTTACTCTTATCTACTACTTCTTCCTCTCACCTACTACTATTATCACCTACTACTTCTTACTCTTATCTACTACTTCTTCCTCACACTATTATCACCTACTACTTCTACTCTTATACTACTTCTTTCACCTACTAATTATACCTACTTCTTACTCTTATTACTACTTCTTCTTTCACCTACTACTATATCACCTACTCTTACTCTTATCTACTACTTCTTTCTTTCACCTACTACTATTATCACCTACTACTTCTTACTCTTATCTACTACTTCTTTCTTTCACCTACTACTATTATCACCTACTACTTCTTACTCTTATCTACTACTTCTTTCTTTCACCTACTACTTATATCACCTACTACTTCTTACTCTAACCTACTACTTCTTCCTCTCACCTACTACTTATATCACCTACTACTTCTTCCTCTCACCTACTACTTATATCACCTACTACTATTATCACCTACTACTTCTTACTCTAACCTACTACTTCTTCCTCTCACCTACTACTTATATCACCTACTACTTCTTACTCTCACCTACTACTTATATCACCTACTACTTCTTCCTCTCACCTACTACTTATATCAGCTAGTAATAAATAATACTAACTTAGTTTAACATTAATTGTCTTGGGATAAGCTAGGTTGAGGAATAATGTGTAAATCATTACGTACACGCATCTCAACAGGAAAACATCCAAATCTATTTGAATATTTAACAAGCTAACATCGGAGCATAACCCCAGTGACGTCAGACGATGATATATATTGAAGAGAGTCAGCAGAGAACACAACCTTTCTCTTTATTAAACATAGTATTTGTTCCCTTGACTGCAGTACGATCGAGGGGAAACTCAATAACTGTTCAGGGTTTTTATTTTTTGCGATTTATTGCTAAGTGTTGGGTTTTGTGAAGGTTTTTGCTTCGTCATTTAGTCAACAGTCTAGGTTCATGGGACGGAAGTAGACGGACGGAGAGATGGAGTGGGTGGGGAAGAGGAAGGGAAGACAGACAGTTGTGTAGACAGGAGACATGCGGGCAGACAGTAAGACATTCATATATGTCATATTACCCCTCTTGCTAAAACAGCTTCCCAGACGCTGGGTGTGTTCAACCGCCTCCAGGGGTTCTATATCCCTGCACAGCTTCTTGCTTTGTACAGGGGCACAGTGCGTCCTTGTATTGAGTATTGTTCGCATGTGTGGGGAGGATCCTCTCACACAGCACTTCTAGACAGAGTAGACAAGAAAGCTTTTTATCTCATTAAATTCCGTCTGGTCACCGATTCTCTGCAATCTTTCTCTCTTCGCCGCATTGTTGCAAACAAACATACAGAAAAACAGGCAAGCAGAAATACAGAAGACAGTTAGTTGAATGATGCACAACAAGAGGTAAAGATATAGACAGAAACATATACATCCAGCGAGACAAAACACAGACCAAAATATACAAGTTTGCAGACACACTAACTCATCAGAGTACGTAATCTGAATTAAGCTTGTTTACGGCGAATCGGCTAATGGAACAATGCATGGATAGGATACGCAGGAAGCCTTTCTTTATGTAATGATGTATGGGTAAGGTATCAAAATCATATATATAATGAAATGAAAGCAAGTTTAATTCAATCACCGCCTCATTATTTTTCTCAGGAAATTGAAATATAATATAATTAAACTATGGTGCGTGTTCTATAATAATTATCTATCTACTGTGTATCTACCAAGTCTCTTTTGCCTCCTCGCTCTCTCACACCCTTTTCATCTTCTTTATTTAACATTCTTCCTACTTCTTTCGTTCCTCCCATTTTGTCTCCCCCTCCCCTTGTTTCGCACACCAATTTACACATTCTGTTTATCACCGAGGTTTTTCCTTCCTCTCTTACCCAGGTAGGGAGTATTTTCACTATCTCGGTTTGTGGTTGTTTGTGTGTGTGTATTTAAGGGAAAAGGGGAGATAGATTATACATAGATAGCTAAATAGATAGATAGATAGATAGATAGATAGATAGATAGATAGATAGAGAGAGAGAGAGATAGAGATATTTTGCCCGTCCTGATTGTTTTTCTGGTATTCTATGTGTCATTTCTCTTATTATGCTCCATATCTATAGCCTGTAGAGTCAATCACTCAACATGATTATGTCTGGAGGTTTTATTCCAGATGATGAATTAAGCAAAGTATCAGACGTCGGTAGGGGAGGGGCTATTTTCTCCACATCCACTGGCCGTTGTTGTTGTTGTTGTTGTTCCCAAAGCTACCTGGCCGAACAGCCCCAAGGCCTTGAGCAAGGCCATGGCCATAACCGAGCGCCCCCACAGAACCCTCCCTGCCGACCACATTAAAGCCTGGGTGACCGAAGCCACTCCATGGCGGGGAGCTGAGGAGGGTGCGGAAACGCCCGGGATACCAAAGCCCCACCCAGGACCCTATGCCCCTCAGCAATTATGAAGAGAAAGTTGAGGGGGCAAAGGAAAAATGTGACGCTTTGGCTTCCAATCTTGGTAGATTAGGAGGTCAATCCACGGAGAAGACCACGTTACTTGAGATCTAGAAAACATATAAGTAAAAGGAACAGTCAGAGTAAGCTATGGGTATGGCAGGGATCGCTCAGTTCTCACTCTGATAGACCAGCCCATCACCACTGGCCGTTAGATGGTGTACTGGTATATACTGTATATTATAAAGTTCGATGTAAACATTGTGTTATTTGTTGTAGGTGAGGATGGTTGAGTATGAGATTGTCTCTGCTACTGCGTGCAATTGTATTTGCATGTTTGTTTATAATAAACGTATTTGTCTCTATCTACTTTCATAGTTATCTATATTACTACCATTGCAAATATTCTTATGCTCTTACAATCACACTACAGTATATGTCTGTCTGGCTTGACTTGCCTTATGTTATCCTGTGTTATATTATCGATCTGTACACTTATTCTTGTGTTCTCATATAATTATATTATCGATGTGTACACTTATTCTTGTGTTCTCATATAATTATATTATCGATGTGTACACTTATTCTTGTTCTCATATATATTATCGATGTGTACACTTATTCTTGTGTTCTCATATAATTATATTATCGATGTGTACACTTATTCTTGTGTTCTCATATAATTATATTATCGATCTGTACACTTATTCTTGTGTTCTCATATAATTATATTATCGATGTGTACACTTATTCTTGTGTTCTCATATAATTATATTATCGATACACTTATTCTTGTGTTCTCATATAATTATATTATCGATCTGTACACTTATTCTTGTGTTCTCATATAATTATATATCGATGTGTACACTTATTCTTGTGTTCTCATATATTATCGATGTGTACACTTATTCTTGTGTTCTCATATAATTATATTATCGATGTGTACACTTATTCTTGTGTTCTCATATAATTATTATCGATGTGTACACTTATTCTTGTGTTCTCATATAATTATATTATCGATCTGTACATTTATTCTTGTGTTCTCATATAATTATATTATCGATGTGTACACTTATTCTTGTGTTCTAATTATATTATCGATGTGTACACTTATTCTTGTGTTCTCATATTATATTATCGATGTGTACACTTATTCTTGTGTTCTCATATAATTATATTATCGATCTGTACACTTATTCTTGTGTTCTCATATAATTATATTATAGATGTGTACACTTATTCTTGTGTTCTCATATAATTATATTATCGATGTGTACACTTATTCTTGTGTTCTCATATAATTATATTATCGATGTGTACACTTATTCTTGTGTTCTCATATAATTATATTATCGATCTGTACATTTATTCTTGTGTTCTCATATAATTATATTATCGATGTGTACACTTATTCTTGTGTTCTCATATAATTATCGATGTGTACTTATTCTTGTGTTCTCATATAATTATATTATCGATGTGTACACTTATTCTTGTGTTCTCATATAATTATATTATCGATCTGTACACTTATTCTTGTGTTCTCATATAATTATACAGTAACGATCAGCCATAAACGTCACTTCATTAGTTAGAGAACTGTGACCTGTTTGGCCAATCAATCATACCGACAATTATGGACGCAGCAAATAACATTCGTTTAGTAATACAAAGATTATCGTACGCAAACATCATGAGTTAATTCATTGTTCTGCCTCTTAGGATTAATGTTTCGGGTGGTCAGATATAGAGCCTGTGGTATCCCAATATCCTGAGGACTCTGGTGATTTATATACCGTCTCTATAGGATATAATTATAAACTTTGACTAAAACAATGTGGTTTGAAACTTACTAACGCCTTGTGTGTGTGGTGTGTGTGTGTGTGTTTGTTCAACGGCAGTGTCAATATTCCCCACGTTTATATGATCCACCAACAACATGACATAATTAGCTACGATAATATATGCCATACATTAGATATACGATAACAAGATGTTATTTAACGAAAGTGACGCATATTAATATATTGGCTTTGCCAGTGAGTAATTACGTTTGAGAATGTTGACCATTCACTGAAAAATGTTGGTACTATATAGACTGTAACTAAAGTGATACTTATTGCAGGAGTATAAATCTGAACAAGTAATGAAATGGTTCGATCACTAATGTACAATCAATTCAGTTGAAGGTTCAAATATGAAACAGAAACAAGTGTTCAAAATGGCAGATACAACGATACTTACCCATCGTTTATATGTGGGGAGATTGTAGGCACCAATCGATCAGGGCTAGACCCAGGTGAGGTTATAGGCATGTGATAAAGAGTCGCTGGAACTCCTGTTTCATTTGCTTGGCCTCTCTTACTGATTTTCTTTGTGCCTCATTTACACTGAGAGCAATCCAGCTAGCTCTCACAAACACCTCCTCCTCCTATCCACTTCACTACACTAAACATGCACACCACACTTCATTCCTCCACACCAAAATTAAAAAAAAAAAATTATGAATTGTAGCCCAGCCTCGGAGTCCCCAGGGGGGGGACCATAAATGCCCCCTCATCCGACCGACCATCCCCTGACGACCCCCCACAATTACCTGGACCTCGGCCTGTTACTCTTTCTATTAATTTCTGCAACATTCGCGGACTTTCCTCTAACTTTCACTCTGTTGAGCACCATCTCTCCTCCTACAAACCTGATCTTCTCTTCCTCACCGAAACTCAGGTGTCTGTAGCAACTTCCAGCAACCCCTTCTCTGTATCCTCCTACTTTCTCTATCCTAGTTTCAAAGCCAAAGGCGGATGTTGTGCATATGTGCACAACAAACTCACTTGCTCTCGTGTTCCCGATTTCGACTCCTCTGAATTCTCAACTTTATGGCTCAAACTTTCTTGTCATTCTCTTACTAAATATTTCTGTGCTGTCTATCTTTCCCCTAACTCTACCAACTTTCCGAAATTCTTTGACTATCTAAACTCTACAGTGGAACACATTCTATCCATTTCTCCTTTCTCAGAAATCTCCATCTTAGGAGATTTCAACGTTCACCACCGCCATTGGCTCTCCTCTCACACTACTGATCCACCTGGTGAACAAGCCTACGTCTTTTCTATCCTAAATGACCTAGAGCAGTTAGTTCAGCAACCCACCCGTATCCCGGATCGCATCGGAGATCGGCCCAACATTCTTGACTTGTTTCTAACTTCTAACCCTTCTTCTTATACTGTCGATCTTTTCTCTCCTCTGGGCTCCTCCGACCATAAACTTATCTCTGTCACCTGTCCTATCTCTCCAGTACAGCCACCCGATCCTCCTAGCCGGCGGCGCTTGTGGCACTTTGGCGCTGCCGACTGGGAGGCTCTTCGGCAGTACTTCTTTGATTTCCCATGGAATGATTTCTGCTTCCATGGCCGAGGACCCTCGGAGAGTGCTGAACGCATTACCGAGGTAATCCTATCGGGCATGGAAGCATACATTCCATTCTCTTTCTCTCAGACTAATGCTAAAAAATCTTGGTTTACTCACGCCTGTCACGCCTGTTCTACTGCTGTCCGCAATAAGGAGGAAGCATTCAAATGGTACCGACGCCTTAAAACTCAAGACTCTCATTCTTCATATGTTTCTGCCCGGAATCAAGCCAAATCTGTTCTTCGACTTGCCAAACACTCTTTCATCAATAATAAATGCACTGAACTATCCAACTCTAGCTCTTCCCAAGCTTTCTGGCATCTAGCCAAAAACCTCTCCAACAATTTCTCTTCCTCGTCTTTCCCTCCCCTTTCCCACTCTGATGGCACAACCATCACTTCTTCCTCTGACAAAGCTAAACTCTTCGCTCAAACTTTTGCTAGAAACTCCACCTTGGATGATTCCGGTGCTATTCCTCCCTCTCCGCCCTCCTCTCTCTTACTTATGCCTAATATCCTAATCTCTTCTAAAGATGTACTTTCTACCCTCTCTGGGCTTAACACTAATAAGGCGTACGGTCCGGACGGTGTTCCTCCTGTTGTTCTCAAAAACTGTGCTTCCGTGCTGACTCCCTGCCTAGGCAAACTCTTTCGTCTCTGTCTATCCTCTAACGTCTTCCCTTCATGCTGGAAGTTTGCTCACATTCAACCTGTCCCAAAGAAGGGTGACCGCTCTCAACCCTCCAACTATCGTCCAATTGCTCTTATCTCTTGTCTTTCTAAAGTTTTTGAAACTATTCTTGCTTCCAAATTTCTTAAGCATTTCTCTTCTCATAATCTGCTCTCAGATCGCCAGTATGGCTTCCTTAAGGGTCGCTCTACTGGTGATCTTCTTTCATATCTTACTAACTCTTGGTCATCCTCCTTCCGGGACTTCGGTGAGACTTTTTCTATTGCACTAGACATATCGAAAGCCTTCGATAGAGTCTGGCATAAATCTTTAATTTCTAAACTACCCTCCTTCGGTTTCTATCCCTCCATCTGTGCCTTTGTCTCTAATTTCCTTTCCGGCCGTTCCATAGCCGCGGTTGTGGACGCCATTGTTCACTTCCTCACCCTATAAACTCCGGTGTTCCTCAGGGCTCTGTCCTATCTCCTATTCTCTTTCTAATTTTTATAAATGATCTCCTTAACTGTACCTTAATTCCCATCCATTCATACGCAGACGACTCAACCTTACACTACTCCATTAGTTTTTCAGAACGCCCCAGCCAGCAATCCCTCAACGACAAACGTAATGAAGCCATAGAACTCTTAAATTCTGATCTAAATACTATTTCCAATTGGGGCAGAGAAAACCTTGTTAACTTTAACGCTTCCAAAACCCAATTTCTCCATCTATCTACCCGTCAGGATCTCCCAGCGGACTATCCCTTATTCTTCAACAATACAAAAATCAACCCTTCATCTTCTCTCAATATTCTTGGTGTCTCTTTTTCTTCTGCTCTCATTTGGAAGGACCATATTACCAGTCTTGCTAAGGCAGCCTCCCAGAAGCTGGGTGTGCTCAACCGCCTTAGGGGGTTCTTTTCCCCTGCACAGCTTCTTGCTCTGTACAGGGGCATAGTGCGCCCTTGTATTGAGTATTGTGCACATGTGTGGGGAGGTTCCTCTCACACCGCTCTCCTAGACAAAGTTGAAAGGAAGGCCTTTCGTATCATTAACTCCCGTCCACTCACCAACTCTCTGCAATCTCTCTCTCTCCGCCGCAATGTTGCATCTCTCTCGCTATTCTATCGCTACTATAATAATCAGTGTTCCTCAGAGCTATCCCAGTGCATACCACCTCCTTTACGTAGGGCACGTGGTACCCGTCTTGCAACTCAATCCCACCCCTACTCTGTGCAACTCTCCAACCCAAGAGTGAAACGTTACTCTCAAACTTTCTTCTACTCAACAGCTGAGCTCTGGAACTCTCTCCCAGAATCAGTCTTTCCCTCTTCCTATGACTTAAATTGCTTCAAACTCCGTGTGTCCAGGCATTTTGGCTCGAACGTCCCTTGATTTTGGCCCTGTCACTCTTTCAACTATGGGGGAGGCACTCGCTATAGGCAGTTATGCCTTTTGCCTCCCTCAATCACATAGAAAAAAAAAAAAAAAAAAAAAAAATGTACCAGTGTTTATGTACACACACACACACACACACACACACACACACACACGCGCCTGTGGTGTCCCTTGTAGTTGCAGTTGAGGGCTGTCAGTTAACGCCCCGTGGTCCACGCCGCTGCGGCGCCGCCACTGTGCTTCCCATCTTACCTCCTCTGTGCCAGCTGGTCAAGAATGCTGTTGCTGGCAGCACAAAGGTGGTAGTGGGGTTGGATTGGTTGGTCTGGCAGTGATGACAGGAAATCATCTAATTCCTTTTTTAATTTTTCAACGGTTGGGTAGTCAAATTTGTTTCTTATTTCTTTGGGCAGTGAATTGTAGAGCTTCGGACTCAGTGTAGCGAGGGCATTTTCTGTCAGTGTTTTAACTGTTGTCAGTGCTCTTGAGTTAATAAACCTGATAATACACAAACGGATAAGTCTTTGGTTTTCTTATATCTCTTATCAACTCCTTTTCTTCCTCTCAAAGTAGGTTTGGGGCTAAGTTATTGAGAATTTTCCAGGTATAAATTATCAAATATCTTTCTGGGTGTCATTCTAGAGAGTACAAGTTTAGGGACTTAAGTCTTTACCAGTAGTCTTTATCCTTCACAGACACTATTTTACTAGTGAAGGAACGCTGGATGCCTTCCAATGCTTGTTACTCTCGTGACTTCCAGGCCCCGCCGCTGTCGCGAGCGGACCGAGCCTGCCTGTTGTCCATGCAATGCTCGCTCTCTCTCTCATCGCTCATAATGGCCTCAAAAGGGCACAAATCATATGACGGGCACTGCAAGGGTGGCCAATATTCTCTCTCCCATCATATGACGGTCACCATCGGCTGAGGGTTAAAAGACATACTTTTTGTTTTGGCCCATGTTTATAGCCTGGCAATGTCAGATACAAATTTATCCACATCTTCCGTTGATTTACTTTCTTTCATTACTCTGGTATCATCGGCAAAAGATGAGACTTTTGAGTAGAGTGTACCTTGGTCAATGTCGGATATGTGTATGAGAAAATGCACTGGCAGCCGTACAGAACCTTGAGGGACACCACTGTAGACATTTGAGTCATGGGAAATTACACCCCCCACAGCAACACATTGCTTTCTTTCGTTCAGGAAGTTATGCGACCTATTATTCCTAAATTGCGGATTTTATGTAATAGGATTCCGTGGTCCCCCTTGTCGAAGGCATTACTGAAATCCAAGTAGATTACATCTATGTTGCAGTCATTCTCTAGTGTGCCAACAATTTGTTCATGATGGGTAAGGAGCTGGGACAAACATGATCTACCTTGTCGAAATCCGTGTTAGCTATCATTAATTTTATTATTTTGTTCAAGGTAGTTTGTAATATTCTTGACAATAATGTTATCAACAGTTTTAATGATATGAGATGTGACGGCAATAGGTCGGTAGTTTTCTGCTTTGCCTCTTGACCCGCCTTTAAGTATTGGAGTTACTTTATCTGTTTTTTTCAGTAATTCAGGAATAATCCTGGAATCCAGTGAAGATCTGTATAGGATTTTGAGAGGTACACACAATTTTTCTGCATATTTCTTCAGTAATATGGCCGGAAAACCATCAGGGCCAGCTGCAGCATTGGTGTAATTTTTGTTGACTGCTTCTATTATATCATTCTTCTATTGATGTGTCAAAGATCTTGTTGTAGAAAAAAGTTGTTGGGTTCTGTGATGACCTTATCTTTAAAAAGAGTACTGAATATACTCTCATACCGTTTACAAAGAACTTCACAAACACACACACACACACACATTATATTAGATAATGTATATATTTAGTCTCATAGACACATAAGAACATAAGAACATAAGAAAATGGGAGTCTTCAGAAAGCCGATTGGCCTAAGCAAGGCAGATCCCTGTCCCACACAACCCCAGTTCAATTACAAAGCCTAATTATAGGCTCAACACTCTAATACCCTGAGGATCATCTTACCAAAACGGTTAGAGATTAACGCAGGATTATGGGGGTACGCAGAGTGCTGATTGGCCCAACCCGGCTGATTCCCCTTCACACCCAACCCTTCTCGTCCATATGCTTATCCAATTTTATCTTAAAGCTCCCTATCGTTTTTAATCCCACTATAGCACTTGGTAGTCCATTCCACCCATCTACAACTCTGTTACCAAACCAATATTTGCCTATATCTTTTCTGAAACGAAATTGATCTAATTTGAAACCATTGGTACGAGTTCTTTCGTTATCACTGAGCTTTAGTACATTTGTACATGAGACATATATACAGTCTCTCACACACACAGCCCTCAGGCAAGGCAGAGTATCTATGTCAGTGTCACATCCTTTAATGGCACTCATCAGGCTCTCTCTCTCTCTCTCTTTCAAATATGTTTCAAATTGGAACTAATCACTAAAAAATATATCACGAACACTTTTCCATTTCCCCTTACTCCACTCTGCCTTTTTAATTGGTCAAAGTGAAGTATGTGGAGGCAGCTGAACTCACCTGTTGATATTTGTACCGAATAACAGAAATGTGGCTTGCTGTTGACATTCTGTATCAATATTCCCGCGAGAGAAGGTATTGGACTAATGTCTTGGGTTTCATGTATACTCTACAGTATATCCATTCAGAAGAATACGGCTTCATGTTTATATTTATTTGGATAACACTCAGCTATTTTGAATAAGCTTTTAGAATGGCGACGGTAGGCTTTCTGTTATAAGAGGATATAATTTCCCGCTATATCATATAACTTGGGTCATTATCTCCGTACAGTTCTGCGGAGATTATATGGCCGTTGTTGTGAGTGTGTGTTTGTTTGTTAGCAAGAATTTTCAATTATATTCATGAATTTACAGGAACATTGTTTACAACCTATACAGTGTATGGTATCAAATTTACAATCTCAAGACTTTGGTCAATATCAAGTAACACCTCTCACCACCCGCAATCTAATAAAATGCTCTTCAAAATTTATCATGAAATTTTAATTTGAAATTCACAATAATCAAACTGATACTATTTGAATACCCAAGGACTTTGTACAACTTCCAGCAAACCCTACAGTAAACAGAACACCGATATTAATAATTATGCGGTGAAATAAAGAAAGTGGAACCCGACTGCTGTTCTCATCTCGTGTTTGTCTTTGAACATCATTGGTGAGGTAGATGGGGCTGCGGAGGAGGAGGATAGGCTTCGTTTTCCCTCACATAAGACGGTTCAAAGGAGGCAAAAGGATTTAAGTTTATGATATCTTCAAAGGAGTTAATGCTACGTTGAGATTGTTAAACTGAATGACATAAGATGACTAGACTCCCATATAAGCATAATCATTGTCCAACTATATTCCAGTATCTCTCTCTCTCTCTCTCTCGCTCTCACTCTCCCACAACCTTGTGTCCATTATTTATTCAATGACACACAGAATTTGGTTTTTGTATAGCTTATTCTGTGAGTGTATGATGTGGTGGAGTGACAAGCTGTCCTTCCACGAATAAAATATCCCTTTGACATGATTCTGTTGTTTATGGAAATATAATATATCGTACTTGGTCCAATCATATGTATAGTATAGTGATGATTGGAGGAGAAAGAGGTATCCAGATAACCAGAAACATTGTTCACAATCCCATTATATTTATAGTCACAGGACAGACAACATTACTCTCATTATAATACCCTGATTGTGATTGTAAAACTCATAAATTCAACAAACCGTCGATTATATTTGCTGTATTGATGTTGTAATACTACGATAAAATTCGGCTCCCAAACAGAACACTGAATATAGTCACAGTGGCCAGTTATGGTCTTCTGCTGTTAATATTACGGATAATATTTACAGTGTATTTAGGCCAGGACTGTTATATAGTTAAAACAGCTCCAGCGAAGCATTATTCTTCATTACGTATGTTTGTTCCCATTTATGCAACACTGAATATGTATATACCAGTGTGCAATTAACCAGTTATTGAGGAGTGCCGATATTACCATTAATTTGTTTGATGTTTTGTTGTCGAGTTGGTGAGAGGATATTACTTCAAAGGAAGATGAGGATCAAGCTATTTCTGAATTTCTGAATTTCACGAAAGCGATCAAAGACTTTCAATAATTTTCTCAGTTCACTGGCAATGCTAAATAAGCGTGAGACTGTCAATATGTACTATCATACAAAAAAGTATCCTTACTCTCGTGAACGCTGAGTTTCATAAAGTGGGGTACGATTCGAGCAGTTTCGGTATAGTTGGCAAGCCTGGCTGTCTGAAATGTCACAAAACATCTGTTCCTTATCATATTGTGATTCGTTAAATGCTTTGTGGATCCGCCCCCTGGGCTACCAACCCATCCTACGCTCAAACAATATTTTCCATATTACTTCGTCCATTGAGTCTAAATGGTGCGTGTCATTTTAGTAAGGATACTTTTTTGTATGATAGTACATGCGAATTAACTCTTATTTGCTAATTACATTATTTGTCTGTTGATCACTGAATTTAGGAAGTAAAAGGATACATAAGTTGACCATTAATTAAAGTATATGTGTTTTCCAACCCAACTGACACTTTTCAATATAGATTCATGGTCAAGGCATTGTAGAGGAAAGTAACCGATTACATTTGGTACCATGTTCATGCACAGGCACCTGAATATTGGTGAGTATGTGTGTGGAGGGGAAAGAGGAGTGTGTGGTAACCACCGAGGAATATGTCTTCTAAGCGTAGTAGCGAAGGTATACAGTAGGGTAGTGATTGAGAGAGTGAGAGTGAGAACGGAGAAATGGATAGGCGACGAGCAGGGAGGTTTTAGGAAGGGAAGAGGGTGTGTAGATCAGATGTTTACCCTGAATTGTGTTGTGGAGAAATATCTGGAGAAGAAACAAAAGGTGTATGTTGCCTTTATAGACTTGGAGAAGGCCTATGACATAGTGGATAGAGAAGGTTCGTGGAAAGTACTTAGAATATATGGAGTAGATGGCAAGTTGCTGAAAGCAGTGAAGAGTATGTATGAGGGTGCAAAGGCGGCAGTACGTGTGGAGAGCGAGCAGAGCGAGTTCTTTGACCTGAATGTTGGTTTGAAACAGAGGTGTGTGATGTCCCCATGGCTGTTTACTGTATATATGGATGGAGTCATGAAAGAAATAATATCAAGAGCAGTGGATGTTGGTGTATCGCTGAAATGGGAGGGAATTGAGTGGAAGCTACCTATACTGCTGTTTGTGGATGATACAGTTCTGATGAGTGATAATGAATGGGAGTTGCAGGGTCTGGTAAATGAGTTTGGAACAGTATGCAAAAAACGGAATTTGAAGGTAACTGCGGGGAAGAGCAAGGTTATGGTCTTCGAAAGGGGTGAAGTCACAGAGTGTGAGGTGAAGCTGAACGGTCAGGATATGGAGATCGTCAACTCTTTTAAGTATCTGGGCAGTGTGTTGAGTAAAGATGCGACTATGGATGAAGAAGTGTGGGAGAGGGTACAACAGGGGAAGAGGGTTGTAGGAATGCTGAAAGCAGTAACAAGAAATAGGGTGGTCAGTATGGAAGTGAAGAAGTCCTTGCATGACAGTGTGGTAATCCCGACACTGATGTACGGAAGCGAAGCATGGACGTTGGTTGAGAGACTCGGACCAAGAGTGAGAGCAGTGGAAATTAATTACTTAAGAAGTGCGTGCGGAGTTACATGGAGGGATAGACAGACTAATGAGGAAGTAAGAAGGAGGTGTGGTGTGGAGGTAGATGTGCTGGAAAGTGTGAAAAGGAACAACTTGAGATGGTTCACCCATATGGAACGTATGGAAAGCGAGAGAATGACTAAGAGGGTGTATGAAAGCGAGGTGGAGGGACAGAGAGGGAGATGTAGACCGAAAGAGAGGTGGAAGGATGGAGTGAGGAAGTACAGTATGTGAACGAGGGCGGTGCTGGTTTTGGGGAGGGGCGTCGACTGACTGGGGACAGAGGTGTAGGGGGGCGGTTCGGTCGTGGCCACACCTTCGGGGATCACGGCGTCGGGCAATAGATAGATAGATGTGTGTGGAGAGAAGCAACTGAGCGTTTTTTCAATGCAATGTATTGGTAGTATATTATACTATATTAACACATAGAAAACGCGCTCATTCGTCTCTCTTCACACACATAATGTCCACTCTGCAGGAGCCTGGTCATGATCTTAGTGCCAAAATCAATCTGTTACTTACCTCTACAGTACCTCGACAATACCCCATGTATTTCCTGGGAGATATTATCAGAACCAAAAGATCCCAATAACACAACCTGTATATTATTCCAGTAATATATTATGTGTTGGTTCCCTCAGGCCAATAAATAATGGAGGTGTTATTACCGTATTCATCACGATGGTTGATAAATGTGGACCACATAATCCGCGGGGACTGTCAGGCCTTGATTAAATTTCCAGGTTTTCCAGATGGCGTTATTGCTCACTAATTCACCCAATTATTTATGTGTTTATATTTATATATTATTATTGTATGTATTTATATTTAATTATTATATATATATATATATATATATATATATATATATATATACTGTATAATATATTATATATATATATATATATATATATATATATATATATATATATATATATATATATATTGTCACAATGACCAGGGTCAGATATACTTTAGTGGTGCCAGACTTCCTGAGAGCAGCTGTGCCAAGTCTATTAGAAAGACCTGGTATTGTGAGTTTCATTCCGATAGCCTTCCAATTGTACATGACTAGTTTTGCCGTGCCTCTAAGCGTTTTTGTCTCGATACACATTTATGTAGAATGAGCCAATAGAGTGTTACTTGTTTCGTATAATTATGAAGTTGTGTTTTAGTGGCAACGGTGTAATTTGCAAACTAGCTGTGGTTAGGCGAGGGAGGAAATGTTGCTCCCGTCTCGGGAGGGGGGGAGGGAACGGCGAGTTTGCCAGCCCCACCAGTTTCATTTAATTATGTGACCATTGCAAGTTTAATTGTGTTGCATTATTAAGATGTACTTTACTTTATCTGCCACGCTGTTTTAGTCCATATGTTAACACAGGAACATGTTAGTATAAGTTATTCGTGTGAAGTGTCCTAGTGTTATCATATTGTGTGGTAATATCTTTCAACCCCTTAGGCTGGCCTCCGTGTTGCCCAGCAACATCAGGCCCCCTCAGGGCCCTCATTCTCTCGTGGGCGGCCAGACAGTATAGTTGGTGGTAGCTCTCTTTTGTGGCAACCCAGTGGGCCCAGGTTTATTTTTCCTTGCTTGCATGATAGTAACGTAACGTAATTAACAGAGAATCCAAGACATTCATTTCTTTTAATTATTCTTTTCCTCTGATCAGCATTTTAGTATCTTTCCCTTTGTTATCTATATTCTGTATCTCCGGTGGCTACTTTGGAATTCGTGATAGGGAGGAGCTGGGAGGTTTGCTGGGGTCCTTACTAATAAGCACTGTTAACCCCCTGAGCCCCAGCGACGCAGCATTTGCGTCCACAATGTATGTAACGCTAAACCCCAGCGACTCATATGTTGCGTCCTGGCCGGTCCGGTCCCAATTACTCCGATCCTATGGCACCTAGATGGCTCAGATTTGTATGGGAACTGTGTAAGTATCCCACGCACCCATGCCGATGGTTGAAAACTCTTAAAGTCCAACCTCGTGCACGTGAGCATGCAAAAACAATATTTTTTTGGGAAATTGCCTTCAATTTTATACTCTTGTAAAATCCGTTTTCGGGGGCTCCGAAGGACCATTTTTTGAGCTTTTTGATCGGTTTTTCGTGGTTTTCCCTTCATTCCTAACCCATTCGCTAATGTTTCTGGAAAAAAAAATCAGAATCAGCCGGTCCTGGGTGGTACATTTATAAATATTTAGCTGGTACTCAGCGGGTTAATCCAATAGACAGTCCACACACACACACATCCATAACCCCTACATATTTTTCCCAGTGTTCGTGCTTAGGATCCGGTAACAACCTTGACGGTTCTGCCCCAGCATTTGTGTGTTCCCTATCTCAGGTTTCGAACTGAGGCAACGGAGTGTTTAATAATAATTAGGAATCCAGCTTCAGTCTGGACCTCCCCCCCTCCATAGTTAAGTGAGTGTGGAAGGTGGACTCTAAGAGTTGATTGTTTGGGCGGTAACTCACTGGGGGGCCCAGGTTGAAGCAGGATATATTGGTGTGATATTAGAGGTGGTCAGGGCAACTTGCTTCCACTAATATCACCCCGAGGTTAGTAGTCATATTAGGACACTGCCTTGTATTGTTAGAACATTATTATATGCAATATTTTTATGTGCACCTCTCTTGGGTTGAGAGTGGATTACCGTTGGTTGGTTTGCGCACGGTTTAGTATTGTCGAGGGCGCGCATAGCCTGTTATGCTCGAAGTACACCTGCACTTTTTTTTCGTTGATGTCTGCTGGTAGCCTATATGTATTTAACTGTTTTGATTATCCAACCCAGCATTGCTAATCCCGGTGTTGGTTTCGAGTTCTCGTAGCTAGTAAGTTACATGATTATTTCTGTTCTACTTATTATTCAGAATAGGAGCAGGGCAGTGTGCACCTTAATCCCTGAGAAGAGCCTGGAAGCGTTCAAAGTGCTCTTACCTGTTGCGTCGTGGTGTTGTTTGGTAGAGAGACAAGGTGCATTTCCATTAGTAATTATTTTAGTATACCGTCTCTAAACCACTGAGGTCCAGATTCGTAACAGTGGCGACCTTGCCCAGGATAATCAGAATAGCACCAGCAGTATAATAAGATTTATTTTGACCAGAGGATTTTTTTTTAGAATAGGTGTCTAGCATTTTATTTTACTATGTCTGAACAACAAGCAAGAGAGGAGGGTAAGAGTGTCGTACCGTTGCATATTACCAGTGAGGAGGATGCGAGAGTGTTCCTTCGGAATTCTCCAGAATGGGCACAGATGTAGTTGAGAAGTCTGGAGGAATTGAGGTTGATTGCATCAGTGTTGGGAGTAGAGGAGTCTCTTCTTACCACGAGGGAAACATGTCAGCAGTATATATGGCAGTATTATTATGATGTTCGAGAGGAGGCTGAGCCAACAACTGTGCCAGCAAGAGGCTATATCTCACCTGCACGCTCTCCGCCGCGCACACCCAGTCCTTCTAATGAGAGCATAACGTCTTCCCAGTTTACATGTCCTACTGTTGTTCCCCCGTTGTTGCCTGACGTGCCCCCTTGTGTGCCCCAACTTACTCAACCCCATTTTTATCCTTTACACTCTACTCCTGCCGCTGGCTGGGCAGCACAGAACCAGGTTACACCTCCCCCCCCCATTTATCCCAGTCGGACTTTCTACGATTCAGCCACGTTACCGTCCCGCTTATGTTCCTACACCACCCCCTACTTTTGCCCCGGTAGGGCTATCGAGTGATGATCTAGTACAACTAGAGTTGAAGAAATTGGAAATGCAGGAAAAAAGAGAAGAGAGAGAGAGGCAAGAAGAGAGAGAGAGGCAAGAGAGAGAGAGAGAAAGGAAGGAGAAAAGAGAAGAGAGAGAGATGCAGGAGAGGTTAGAAACACAGAGAATGGCAATGGAGTTACAAAGAACCAAAGTTGAGGTAGACGGGGGTAGGTATACAAGGGGACAAGTGGGCACGGTACACAGGGAGGAATTTAGCGAGTTAAAGTTGTCTCGTAGCCTGAAGCTCGTTCCCGCTTTCGACGATGGCAAAGTCACTGAATGGTTCCAGCGATTTGAAAAGAAAGCACAGGAGTTCGAGTGGCCACGGAAACGCTGGGCGGCATTGGTGGCAAATGTTCTTAAGGGAAAAGCGCTAGAGGCATATGATAGGATGTTAGTGGAGGACTTAGCAGAGTATGATAATTTAAATCAGGCTATCCTTAATGCTTATGAACTCAGACCAGAAGCCTATCGCCTTAAATTTCGTAATGCAAGGAAGAAGCCTAATCATACCCATGTTGAGTTTGCTAAGTACCTCTGTGATTGTTTGTCTCGTTGGCTTTTGAGAGTGAAAATGTAACCAATTTAAATGAGGCAATTGAGCTTTTCCTGCTAGAACACTTTACCAACAATGTCGACAAAGAGCTTTGCCAAAAGATCCGTGAGAAGCGCCCCGGTAAGCTGTCTGATGCTGCCGTGTGGGCTGACGATCGAGTATTGGCAACCTAGGGTTTTACTGATCGTGCCAGATATGCCCCCCCACCCTCCCCACGACTGCACGTGACGAGAAGTAACGAGCAGGTGGAAGTGGAGGGTACAGTAATAGTGACCCTGGTCCCACACGTAATAATAACGGTGGAGACAAACAAAAACCACAAAATTCAGCCCAACCTGATTCCAGTGTTGTTAGGTGTTATGGGTGTAAACAGACCGGACATATTAAACCAAACTGTCCCCAGGCAAAGTCTTCTGCAGTGCTTGCTAAGCCTGTGTCATTAGTGCTTGGTATCCAGGGAGGAGGGGATGAATCTTTGTTACCGAGGTTGGAGGCAGACCGAAGGGTGAAGCATGGGGTGCCAACGGCCGTGGCACAGCCTGCCCCCGACAAAGTGTCTCAACTAGGTACCAATGCATGTCCAGAAGCCTCGCTCGATTGGTGCCAGGCTTTCGTTCATGAGGGTGAAGTAGAGCTGTGTGGGAAGGTGTATCCAGTCAAGGTTCTTAGGGATTCGGGAGCTAAGCAGTCCATGTGATTGAACTTGACGGGGAAGCCGATAAAATCTGACGAGTTTGTGTTATGTCGAGGTGTAAACACTGAGGCCTATTATAGCCTCGTTCCTGTTCATCTTAGGTGTCCTGTAGCCACGACGACGGCGAAGGTAGCGGTCGTGGACATATTACCTGTGGAGGGGATTGATATTCTGCTTGGAGCAGATATGGCAGGGAGTAGTCTTTCCACCTCCGGTAGTGGTGTCAGAGCAGGTACAACATGAGGAGAGGAACAAGGAGGCTAAGAAGCTGCCTCCCGATTTGTTTCCGGTGTGTGAGGTCAAAAGATCTATGGCCCAGGTTGGACAGCCGGAGGAACTGTTAGGGGAGGAGATAGATCTGATCGAGGGGATGTACAGTACTGAATCTGCATAACCCATAGATTCGACTGATCTGCAGGATGCCGAGGGTTTGCAGGACGAGGAGGAAGGCTCAGCGGAAAGCTTCTCACTCGTTTCACCCGGTGCCAAAGGTGATACTGAATAGAGCGATCGGGTCCCTACGGGAGGACCGGTTGATCCTGTATTATCGAATCAGACCGACTTGGAGGCTATACCTAATCTTACCACCGTGGCACCGGGGGAGATTGGTGAGGCACCGCAGAGTGATGCTTTATTAACACACTTGTTTTCTAAGGTCGGGGAGAGTAATCCAGGCAGACGTAAGACCCATCAGCTCTGCCATGTTAACGGGGAGTTGTCTGAGGCAGTTTGTGCTACTGTATCCGCTCAGAACGGGTCAGTAGAGAAAGTTAAGTCATATACGGTCAATTTCTTGCCTATGTTATTGACTGGAGAGTTGGAGTCGGAGGTGCAGGGTGAGCCCAGGCCTGGTGGATGGTGGTTGGATAACCCAGGTCCCGTGGCTAGCGGTTCATGCACTGTGGGAACGCCAGGCAAGGCTCCTGCAGTGCCTCTCAACCCCCCTCTGCACTCTCCCCAATTCTCCGGTCCCAGGGACCAGGATGCTGTGTCTCGTTGCCCTGTCCTGGTTGTAGAAGGCATGAAGGAGGAGCAGGAGGAGGAGAGGGAGTTTTTCCAAGGTGAGGCTGTGCCGGCTTGGAAATGGGCAGAGAACGGGTACCTGGCCCTGCGGGAGAAATTGACCCATTTACCTCCGGAAAGGGTGAGGAGATGTTTAATACCTTGTGGAGATGTTTAATACCCACACGTGTTTGGGGATGCACCAGGTTTGACATCTTGGGCGGTGCATGACATCGATGTGGGGGAGAATAAGCCTATAAAATTACCACCTTATCGAGTTAATCCACAGAAGCAGCTCGCTCTTGACGCTGAGCTGAGGTATGTGGTTGACAAGGGCCTCATCAAGAAAGGCTGGAGTGAGTGGTCAAGCCCAGTAACTTTGCAGCCTAAACCTGATGGTAAGGTCCGCTTCTGTGTCGATTTTCCCAAGGTAAATATACTCTCCAAGACAGATACCTACCCTTTACCGAGAGTTGATGACTCGGTAGACAAGATTGGGGCAGCCACGTTCATCACAAAAGTGGACTTAGTTAAAGGCTATTGGCAAGTCCCACTAACAGAATGTGCCAAGAAAATCGCTAGTTTTGTGGTGGGTGGACGAGTGTATCAGTACCAGGTAATGCCTTACGGCTTCAAGAATGCTCCTGCCACATTCCAGCGGTTAATGGACAGGGTTGTGCATGATGTCCCCAATTGTTTAGTCTACATAGATGATATTGTTGTTTATGACACAAATTGGACCGATCATTTGGCCAATGAGGGTGAGCTTTTTCGGAAGTTGTCTGAGGCTGGTTTAGTGGTCAACCTGGCAAAGTGCGAGTTCGTGCAGGCTCGAGTGCAATATCTGGGTTATGTTGTTGGCCACGGCCAGGTCTGTCGCCCTCGGGCAAAGGTGGAGGCTATCCAGAGTTTCATAGCACCTCATAATAAGAAAGCTGTGCAACGTTTCCTTGGCATGATAGGCTATTATCGCCGGTTCATCAAAGGATATTCCACCATGCTCGCCCCATTGACAAATTTGCTACAAAAGAACAAACCATTTAAATGGACAACAGATTGTGAGCAGGCTTTCAAAGATGTGTTACGTCCTGGGATATATAAACACTGGGCTCTTTCTATTGGACTAGGTATGCGGCAACAAGCAACAACGGAAAACGCTAGATCCAACCCTTATCTATAAACACAGGCAACAAACCACCCTAAACCGTCAAGAGTCCTGCCTGGACAACGAGGTATCCTATGACTTGGTTACAGGGTGCACGCACTATAGACTGCTGATAGTCAAGCAGGCTATATAAAAGATCACACAATTAAGTTGACTTAAAGCTTCAAGGAAAAGATAGATGACGGAATTAAATTGCAGAAACAATTTAATAACAAACTAGAAGAAAGTACATTTAACGTTACGTTAATTAATACAACTAATCACCCCTGCGTGAAAGAAGGTGAAAGCAAACAGTCCTCAAAACATCGTACAGGTAGACAAGATGCAGGTTTCTAAACTTCATGCGGCTACTGTAGGATCTGGTGCTTAGCAAAGAAAGTACGTTACGGATTTAGAGAACTCTTAACTCATAAGCAGGAATAAATACTAGTGATAGGCCATACAGTGTATAATGGCATAGGTATAATTAAATAAAGGCATCAACTCGCAACATAACCACATACAGGTGTGCTTCTCACTCTTAGTCAGGCAAGCCTGCTCGGACAGAGTCTCTAAGCCACACCCTAACTCACAATGCTCACAAAAACGGTAAACTGTGGCACAATAACAAGCATACAGAGATAATAAACCCCTAGCTGTTAATCTGCCAGGTGGCAGAGGTCTAGCCGGAAGGATATAGGCTTCGGATACCCGGGCTGAGCCACCTCCTCTAGCCTAGGGACGTTCCCAGGTCTGTGCGCCAAATTACTCTAATTGGAAGGGTGCTCTCTTGAGAGACTCAGATCCCAAGTATCTGACTCTCTCCTGGCGACCCTAAAACAAAAGCAAGATGTGCTAGCGCAGTGCTGAGTGGACTAGGCAAGGGCCCTCACACAACACAACACTAGACACACAGGGACACAGACAAGAAAATGCCCCCAGACTCCCACGGGTATCCTAGTAAAGTCGTGCGGGTCCACGGGACTCGCACCAGCAGACTTTACTTAAAGGATCGCAAAAAGCCTCCCCTCCAGTCTAGCCCCTGCTAACCTGACAAAAGAACACACTAGCAAGCATGAAACCACCAAATATGAGACAACAAAATAGCTTCCTAGGTCTCATTAACAATTACATCTCCACATAAGGCCCAAAATCCTATCTAATTATCTGAGAGCTCGTCGTTAATACAATAATAGATATAAGGTCTATCAAGGGGATGGGATAATTAAATAGATTGGTGAAGTAGTGGAAGGAAGGTATACAAAGTAAGAGAGAAAGTTTCTAAGTGGGGTTGAGAGGGATAGATATCAAGGGGGTCCGAAGGGTACGACAGTGAGGTGAGCTCTGAGTCTTGAATCTGTCTGGACCCCCCCCTAGGCATGCAGAATACATCCCAGGCTTGGCAACACTCAACACAGTTGCCGGGTCAAATCCTCTACCCTGGCGTGAGTCGAAACTCAGCCTAACGTTGCAATCAAATGCATATGGCAACGCTTCAGGATCGTCCCAAGCTGGCAAGCGAAGCAACGTCCCCCAGCCGGTCTCTCTCTCCCGCTCGTCTCCTCCCACTCTCACTAGACTTACATCTTATATATTAAACTGAAACAATCAACTATCGAGAATAAAATTACTAAGATGCGTTGGTTAAGAATAAGGGCAGCTACAAGCTGTGAAACAACATAAGAATATCCCAGACATTAGTTACATTGTCGTAGGATATATACTAAGGAAAAGCCTGCCGGCTGGCTGCCACCAGCCGGTTTCTAAACGGCTGGGCAGCCGACGCGCGTGCATGCCCGCACGTGGCTACTATGCAGAAGCGTCACACCTCCCCCAAGATATAAGACCCTTGACTAAGTTCTTCATATCTAACAGAAAGCTTCTCATAGTACCACACACTGTTGCGACACAAGGCACTATATATAGAGAAAACAAAAAGACTGTTGCGCTCCACCGAGCAAGTTCAACTAACTCAGCGACAATAAGCGAAAACATTCAACTTAGATACTGCTCCAACATCTTATACAAAATTCTACACGTTATAAAAATAAAGAGTTTTTATAAGGATTTTGCTTTTTTAATTTGTTTTTTTCGGCTGAACTACAGTGACAGCCTATTTTCCTCCACACTCAACCCTCAATCCTGTGGCAGTCTAACCAACATCATCCACCCTTGATAGACAATCCGCTATCATGTTATCAGAACCGGCAATATGGCGTATGTCCAGATTATACTCCTGAAGCATGAGTGACCACCTGGTCAGCCTCATATTCCGGTTATGAAACTGATTCAAGAATTTCAGAGGGTGATAATCGGTATAAACCACTACGACTGGTCCAAAAGCAGGAACATATACATCGAAGTGCCTGAGCGCCAGCACTATCGCCAGGAGTTCTTTTTCAATTACAGAGTAATTCCTTTGTGCACTATTGAATTTTTTACTGTAAAAACTCACTGGATGTTCGATACCTTCATCATCTGTCTGTAACAAGACAGCCCCAGCCCCTACGCCACTGGCATCAGTCGCCAGCTGAAAAGGTCTGCTGAAGTCCGGGGCCCTGAGTAGGGGGTGGGTACATAACAGGTGTTTCACCAAGGAAAATGCCTCTGCACACTCAGGAGACCACCGGAACTTCTTGTCCTTAGATAATAAGTCAGTTAAAGGTGCAAGTACAGTCGAATAGCCTTTGATGAAGCGACGATAATAGCCTATCATACCTAGAAACCGCATGATTTGTTTCTTAGTCGTAGGCTGGTGAAACTGATCGATGGCTTTGATCTTTGTCTGTGGAGGGCACACCTGACCCATCTCCACCTCGAACCCCTGATACAAAACTGTGGCTTTGACAAAATCGCACTTACCCAGGTTTACCACCAAACCTGCTTCATTCAGTTTATTAAAAAGCTGTCCGATGTGAGCACAGTGACTGTTAAAATCATCGTCGTATATTATGACATCATCTAGGTACACCGTACAGTTGGGAATGTCGGCTACAATGTCGTTCATTAATTTCTGAAACGTTGCAGGGGCATTTTTCAGCCTGTATGGCATAACATGGCAACGATATGTGGCACCGTCCACCACAAACCCACACACCTCTCGCGCTCGCTCAGACAAGGGCACTTGCCAATAACCCTTAACAAGGTCTATCTTAGTGAGGAACTTGGCTTTTCCTATCTTATCCACACTGTCGTCCACGCGAGGGAGAGGATAGGCATTTGTGGGGGTTAAACCATTCAACCTGCGGAAATCTATACAAATCCGCACCTTGCCATCTGGTTTGTGGTGCAGTGTGACTGGGGAAGTCCACCTTACTGCACCCTCAGAAATCAGCCCACGTTTCAGCATATAATCCAGCTCTTCCGTAAGTGCTGGTAATTTAATAGGGGGAACACGGTATGGCACTGATTTAAAGGGCGTGTCGGGAATAGGGTAATGATCCCGACAGGTTTTGGTCCAATAGGATGCTCCGCGATTTCGGCTGGGTTTGTATTTATCTTAAGTGGGTTATAATTAACAGCTACACGTCTAGCCGCACTGTTATAATATCCCCGCCACTCGATCGGAGCCGCCCTTGATTCTCTCCAATCAACACCAAACAGTCAACATCTCCTCCCCCGGCTCGACTCAACCACAGTTCCCTACAAGTCCACAACAGTCCTACACACCAGTCCTCTTAAGCTAAGTTCGAGATGGAACACCTACATCAGATTACACCCATCGAATACCTTGTTGGTTAAGTATAAATAAACTATATCTCAACAGGGCGATCCCCACAGACATCGTGGACCGCTTGAATAGTGAGGCCAGGATGCTCCGCGAAAACAGCTGGGTTTGAATCAAACAAGTGCTGCACAGCTACATGCTGTTGCACTATCAACTCGTGAGCCACTTGTCTAGAATTCCCCGCCTACTGATCCGCGGAAACATGACAATCCAAATTATCCTCCCCCGCAGCTTGACTGTCCCTTCCTCCTTCTCCACCACGATCGCTGCAGATCAACACCGGGACAGTTGGTTCTTTTTCTTACGATCAGGAGTAGCTACTAAATAGTCGAGATCAGAAACCTTCCTTACAACCCGATACGGACCAGAATACTTGACAGACAAGGGGTGTCCCACCAGAGGCAGTAGTATCAGTACCTCCTGATCTACTTCAAACTCCCTCAGCTTCACTTTCTGGTCGTGTCTGTCCTCCATCTGAACTTGTGAACTCTTAAGGTTCCGACCTGCTACCTCCAAGCTCTTTAGCATTCTCTCACGGCTTTCAACTACGTACTTTAGAAGCGAGCATGGCTTTGTGACTCCCTCCCAGATCTCCTTGACTATGTGGAGGGGCCCCCTGACCCTGTGTCCAAAAACCAACTCGTTCGGGCTAAATCCCAAGCTCTCCTCAGGTACTTCTCTCGCAGCAAATAAAACGTATGGGAGACCTTGATCCCAGTCCTTCCCATTTTCCATGCAATAGCACCGCAACATACTCTTGAGAGTCGAGTGCCACCTTTCCAAAACTCCCTGACTCTAGGGATGGTAGGCAGATGACACCACAGACACTATCCCATGTTGCTGCATGGTCTGCTTAAACAGAGCAGAAGTAAAATGGGATCCCTGATCAGACTGGATCTCCTGAGGGTAGCCATAACGAGAGAAATAGACGAGTAGGTTTTTGACAACAGTCTTAGCCATCCCGTTGCGCATGGGGTAAGCATCTGGATAACGTGTTGCTACATCCATTACAGTTAGTAAAAATGTATTGCCGGCACAAGTGGGGGGCAATGGGCCAACCATATCGATAACTACTTTGCTGAATGGCGGCCCAATGACAGGGATGGGTTGAAACGGGGCTCTCGGGATGACCTGATTGGGTTTCCCAACAACTTGACAAGTGTGACACTGTGACACCCATGACACAACACTGGCCTTTAACCCAGGCCACCAGAAAAGCTTGCTCAGAGCTGCCTCCGTCTTACGTGCCCCCAGGTGCCCTGCCAAAGCCACATCATGAGCTAACCTCAATAAGCTCTCACGGCACACCCTCGGTACTACTAACTGGTCCACTAATCCTGACCCGCCATCCCACTTTTTCTTGGGATCCTGATGTATCCGATACAAGATCCCCTCGGACAAGAAAAAATCACCAGGCTGCGCATCCCCATCGCTCTCCAGTTCGACAGCACCATTACCACACGCCCTGACTTCAGGATCATCCAGCTGCAAGGAACATATATCAGCAGGTGCGAGATTATCCAAGTTCATCTTAAATAATTTATTTCCACCTCCAATGTCCCGCTGAGCCATCCTTTCCTCACGCTGCGCATAACGATGCTGTCGCAGAGTCTCTTCCTGCCCTGCACCTGCACTAGTGGTGACAGGCCCCGGGGCTTCTCCAGACTCTAACATAGGTGTCAATAATGAGTCACCAAGAAACACTGCCGGCTCAAAACTCTCCAATTGACCAACACTTCCCGTTTTCTTGTGACCTTTCCTCCGCGGTTTGATAGACTGAGGTGGTGGCTGCAAGGCTCCGGATGTCTGAGAATGCGTCACAACACACGCCATAGTTTGTACGCTACACTTCTCAACCCATTCCTGTTCCTCCCTACTAACGTCGGCCGCCTTCTCGGCAACGACCAAGGGTGAAACCTTAGAAGCAGGCACCGCAAAGTCGTTGCCGAGGAGGAGGTCGACGCCCCCAACAGGCAAGTTCTCTACAATTCCTACATCCAGCTCCTTCGCCACACCACCCACCTCTAGCTCCATCCGCACCAGCGGGTAGGACTTCGTAGCATTGATCCCCTGAACTACCACCACCCGAGCAGCGTTAATCGGTCTACCAGTAAAGTTCTTTAACAAGGTCTGTGAAGCCCCCGTATCACGCAATAGCTTAACTCCTCGCCTTTCGCCAGCCCACCTCACAAAACCCTTCCCTCTATGACCCCCAAGGACGTCGCGGACAGGGTTCGAGCCTTCCGGACTCTTGAACACAGGCTGTGTCCCAACCTCTGACGACCTACCCTTGGCAAACTCAGAAGATATAGGCGACACCCCTATGCTGCGGGCCAATGACACAACCTGGTTTGGTGGCTTGTTCGGACAAGCATTTGCAAAGTGACCCTCCTTGTGACATGCAAAGCACTCTTTACTCTTTGGTTTCCCTTGGGAGTGGGAGGTACCATTAGACTTCTTATACGGGACGTTATTTGGTTTATGTTCAGTTTTATTGTCAGTGCTAGATGGTTTTGTGTATTTATGTGTATCAAAATTCTTGGGAGGGGGAGGGGTTACGATCCTTTGCACCCGACTCACTCCTAGCTGCTGCTCCGCACCCTCGAATTAATGACAGTCGGAGGTCAGCCATTTCTGCTGCCTCCTGGAGAGTTCTAGGATTTTTTTCCTTTATATTTAATGTTAAGTCCCCGCCTGTGCACTTAAAGAACTGCTCCAAGAGAACCAGCTCACTCAACTCCTCAAAAGTAGCTGCCCTCTCAGAACGCAGCCAATGTTGTAGTGCATCAGACAAGTCCCCGGGCGTGTTCTAGGAAGGTACTATCCTTGCCGTAGTAACACCCCGAAACTTCAAGCGGTAAGTTTCTGGTTGTAACTCATAGGCCCGTAGCACAGCCTTCTTTAGCTCATCATAAACAACACAGGACTCTAAAGGTAGTGCAACATACGCTTTTAGCCCCTTTCCTAGGAGTCTTGATGAAACTAATGCTGCCCACTTTTCCTGAGGCCACTGGTGTTCCTGACACTTCTTCTCAAATCGCATAAAAAACTCAGTCACACCTAATTCATCGAACACAGGAACTAGTTTAAGCAGATGCGACAATGATTGGTCCCGATGTCTGTTACCCCCCCCCCCAATATTTCGCCCTGTTACCTCCACTCGAGAGATCTCCAGCTCCCTGTCAGCCCGATACCTAGTAGACTCTGCCTGCAGTTCAGCCTCTCGTATAGCTGTTCTCTCTGCAGCCTCAGCCTTAGCCTGCAGCCTCAGCCTGAGCTCTAGCAACCTCAACCTTGGCCATCTCAAGCCGAAACAACAAATCTGGAGTCAACCCTTGAGGAGGGGAAGGAGCATTTAATGGAGAAGGTCCCTGTGCATTGAATTCCACGCTGCCATTGATCATCAATTTGGGGGTATGTACTAAATTCAGGCATCCTGACATTTGATATGGGGGTAGAGTGGAGGGGGGGCTGGGGACCGGGGCCCCCAGTCGCCTCTCCACCCAGGTCTCTCCCTTCTAAACCCAATATCAAAGTCCTCAGCTGATCTTTCCTCATGCCACTTAAACCCTGGTGACCCTGAAGACCTGCCACACACTTTAAACCATACTTATTCAGCTTCAACACCCGGGCAGCGGTAAAGGGCACCTCTAAAAATCTGCTAGCACCCTCCTCGCTATCGACTAGCCACTCCACAGGTCTTTCTCCCTCCGAGCCCGTATCGTGACCTTACCCATCACTGTGTTCTGATGTATTAGACATGTTTGTGTACTGCAGTATTATCACGGTTATAGAATGTGCCTATCTCCTATGCAAGTATGTATATACTAATGTTATTTAAAGTCTTTAATGTGTTATATTGGTTGCTCCAAAAAAAAACTCTATGTCCACTGTATTCCTCTAATCATAAGGAATCTCAAAACAAATGACCACTATATTCCTCTGTTCAGTTAATCCTATGCAAGGTCGCCATTTGTTACGTCCTGGGATATATAAACACTGGGCTCTTTCTATTTGACTAGGTATGCGGCAACAAGCAACAACGGAAAACGCTAGATCCAACCCTTATCTATAAACACAGGCAACAAACCACCCTAAACCGTCAAGAGTCCTGCCTGGACAACGAGGTATCCTATAACTCGGTTACAGGGTGCACGCACTATAGACTGCTGATAGTCAAGCAGGCTATATAAAAGATCACACAATTAAGTTGACTTAAAGCTTCAAGGAAAAGATAGATGACGGAATTAAATTGCGGAAACAATTTAATAACAAACTAGAAGAAAGTACATTTAACGTTACGTTAATTAATACACTAATCACCCCTGCGTGAAAGAAGGTGAAAGCAAACAGTCCTCAAAACATCGTACAGGTAGACAAGATGCCCGTTTCTAAACTGCATGCGGCTACTGTAGGATCTGATGCTTAGCAAAGAAAGTACGTTACGGATTTAGAGAACTCTTAACTCATAAGCAGGAATAAATACTAGTGATAGGCCATACAGTGTATAATGGCATAGGTTAATAATTTACATAAAGGCAGCAACTCACAGCATAACCACATACAGGTGTGCTTCTCACTCTTAGTCAGGCAAGCCTGCTCGGAACAGAGTTCTCTCTTAAGCCACAGACCCTGGACTCACAATGCTTCACAAAAACGGTAAACTGTGGCACAAATAACAAGCATGACAGAGATAATAAACCCCTAGCTGTTTAAAGTGCCAGGTGGCAGGAGGTCTAGCCGGAACGATATAGGGCTTCGGATACCCGGGCTGAGCCATCCCCTGCTCTAGCCTAGGGAACGTTTTCCCAGGTCTGTGCGCCAAGTTTAACTCTAATTGAAAGGGTTGCCTCCTCCTTGAGAGACTCAGATCGCCAGTATCTGACTCTCTTCCTGGCGACCCTAAAACAAAAGCCAAGACGTGGCTAGCGCAGTGCTGAGTGGACTAGGCAAGGGCGGCTCACACAACACAACACCTATAGACACAGACAAGAAAATGCCCCAGACTCCCACGGGTATCCGATTAAAGTCATGCGGGTCCCACGGGACTCGCACCAGCAGACATACTTAAAGGATCGCAAAAAGCCTCCCCTCCCGTCTAGCCCCTGCTAACCTGACAACCAAGAACACACTCACCAAGGCATGAAACCACCAACTATGAGAACAACAAAAAAGCTTCCTAGGTTCTCATTAACAATTACATCTCTGCATAAGGCCCAAAATTCTATCTAATTAATCTGATGAGCTCGGCGTTAACCCGTTGAGCACCGGGCTAGTTATAATATTTTGTTTCACCCCAGTCCTCAAGACCATTTTAACTTCTTTTTTTGTGTTTGCTTAAAATGGAAGACAAGGATGAGAAAATGAAAATATAAAAAAAAATAAAATCACCTCGGACATTTTTTTTTTTTTGGGGGGGGGCGGGGGGGGGGGGGTTTTTTTTTGCGGGGGGGGGGGGTGCCGGTGAGGGGTTGGGCCGGTGAGGGTTCGGGGGGGGGGAAGCCTCAAAAAAAAAAACAAATTTAGTTTTGAGCCACACAAAAAAGGAAGAGAATGGTGAGAAAATGAAAGGAAAACAAAAAAATCATTTCACGGGTCATTTGGGGGCGGGGGGGGGGGGGGGGGGGGTCTCGAAAGTCGTTCGTTCCTCCCAGCATGACCACCCGCCCGGGAGCACTTAGGGTTAAAAACTGAGTTATGGAAGTGTACGGCATTAACATCCTAAGGGTGTCTCACCAAATCTCAAGCCGCTAGCTGCCCATACGACCGGAGTAATGAAGGGTTTCAAATTGGCGGTGCGAAACCTTAAGGGTGTAAAGTATCCCCACTAAGCCCACCACCACCAATCCGCGCGGCTGTCTCGGCCACGGCTCACACATACTCGGCCCGGCTCCCACACCACACGAGACGGTACTTCCCCCTCCTATTCTCCCGCCATTTCCTACCTTACGAGCCACGTAAGTGTTTTTTATATGTCGGACACACGTGATGTGTCGCTGGGAGTCGGTGATCAAACACTGCCGACGCATCACGTGCGACGCTGGGTCTCACTGGGTTAATATAATAATAGATATAAGGTCTATCAAGGGGATGGGATAATCAAATAGATTGGTGAAGTAGTGGAAGGAAGGTATACAAAGTAAGAGAGAAAGTTTCTAAGTGGGGTTGAGAGGGATAGATATCAAGGGGGTCCGTAAGGGTAACGACCAGTGAGTGGTGAGCTCTGAGTCTTGCATCTGTCTGGACCCCCCAAGCCCTAGGCATAGCAGAATACATCCCAGGATTGGCCAACAACTCAACACAGTT
>CM064530.1:35682898-35787136 GCA_032716605.1 Paralithodes platypus
CCAAGACGATGTACAAATGAGTAATGCCCTCAATACCTTCTTTGCATCAGTTTTTACAACGGAAGACCTCAGTGATATCCCTACACCATCCATCGCCGATTCAGATTGATAATTCAGATGTTCTAAGCAATATCACCGTTACAGAGAGAGAGGTATTGAATTGTTTAGATAAACTCAAGGTAAATAAAACGCCTGGACCTGATAAAATCTCACATAGAGTCCTAACTGAAGCTAAGGATGAGCTCTCCAAACCATTGACATTGCTATTTAATAAATCCTTGCAGTCTGGAAATATGCCTGATCAGTGGAAGCTAGCCAGCGTAACACCAATATTCAAAAAGTCAGGAAATCCCTACCAGTAACTATCGTCCAATTAGCTTAACCTCAGTTATATGTACAATGTTAGAAACACTCATAAGAGACAGACTCGTAAATCACTTAGAGGAAAATAACATACTTAAAGATACTCAACACGGCTTTCGTAAAAAAAATCCTGTTTAACAAACCTCTTAGACTTTTCCATGATATCCTCAACCTCTACGTGAGAGTAAAGCTGTAGATATTATATACCTTGATTTTCAAAAGGCCTTTGACAAAGTTCCCCACAAACGTTTATTGATAAAACTAAACGCTCATGGAATACAAGATGGTGTGTTGAAATGGATAAACAATTGGCTCAGTGACAGAAAGCAAAGAGTAGTAATAAACGGTAAAGCATCCAAATGGATCAACGTAAGTAGCGGGGTACCCCAGGGATCGGTACTAGGACCAATTCTCTTTCTAATTTACATCAACGACATAGATGAGGGTCTCACCTGAAACTCTCAAAATTTGCTAACGATACAAAATTACAAATAGCGTACTCTCAAAAAACAAGTTGACGATATGCAACACAATCTAGATAAGGGTCATGTTGGGCCCAAATTTGGTAAATGAGTTTCAATGCAGATAAATGTAAAGTACTATATATCGGATACCAAAATGAGAAAGCAAACTATTTGATGAATGGCACTCAGCTTAAGAATGTAAACAGAAAAACCGATCTGGGAGTAACAATATCGAGTAACCTAAAACCAAGTCAACAATGTTCAAAAGTTTTTAAGAAGGCAAACAAAATAATTGGCTTGATAGGCAGGTTGAGCATAAATCCAAAGACGTTATCCTAACCCTTTACAATTCCTTAGTTCGCCCTCTTCTTGAATAATGCGTTCAATCCTGGTGCCCTTATTACCAAAAAGATATAGACAAGCTAGAACGAGTTCAACGTAGAGTTACCAAATGATACCTAGCCTAAAGAACAAACCATATGAGGAGCGTCTTAGAGAATTAAATCTATTTCCTTTAACCCAGCACAGATTAAGAGGCAACTTAATTCAAGTGTTCAAAATCATCAAAGGCATCGACAATATGAACTGTAGTAAGTACTTCACTATCGACCAGTCTAATTACGCGCTGGAAACGGTTGCAAAATTATTGGTAAATATTTTAACTCCCAGGAATCAAAGAATTTCTTGTTCATTCGAGTTGTCAACTTAAAGAATGGGCTTCCCCGAGATGTCATAGACTGCAGCACCGTTGATTCATTTAAACTTCGCCTAGACAAATGTCTCGCATCAAACCCGTGACTGACTGCATTTGTAAATGAATAACTTTATTTTATCCTCCCCTCAGTTACTAACCCATCAGTCCCCTACTAACTTCCTAATCCTGCCACGGACATTAGTTCCAGGGAAGTAGTTCCCTCTCCAATGTTCCCTTAACCACTCTAAACCACTGTTTGGACACTTGATCCTCAGTGTTTTGGAGGACAAGCAGCCTAGAAGGGTCACTATACCTGTTGTTGCTTGATTTCCTTTGTACTCCTTTGTACTCTTTTGTGCCTGTATATAATTGCAATTGATGTTAACCTTATTAACTCACTGAGCCCCAGCGACGCAAACAGTGCGTCGGTAATGTATGTAACGCTAAACCCCAGCGACACAACGTTTGCGTCAGTGTTACTCCGGTCCCAATTACTTTGGTCTTATGGCACCTAGAGGGCTCAGATTTGTATGGGAACTGTGTAAGTATCCCACGCACCCATGCCGATGGTTGAAAACTCTCAAAGTCCAACCGCGTGCGCATGAGCGCGCAAAAACATGTTTTTTGGGGAAATTGCCTTCAATTGTAAAATCCGTTTTCGGGGGCTCTGTAGGACCATTTTTTGAGCTTTTTGATCAGGTTTTCGTGGTTTTTCCTTCATTCCTAACCCTTTCGCTATTGTTTCTGGGAAAAAAAATCAGAATCAGCCGGTCCTGGGTGGTACATTTATAAATATTTAGCTGGTACTCAGCGGGTTAACGTCCAACCTTACAACTTATTCAGCCTTAGAAGGTTCCTCCCACTAACATTGCCCAAACTATCTCAATTAACTTCTTCGGAACGATGATGCCACACTTATTAAGACCATCACTGCCCCCCTACCACACACAAAGCAATTGTTATAATATAATGTTCTTGAAGATCAATTTATTTTTCACGAGTATACTGTATATATATATATATATATATATATATATATATATATATACGGTATATACCGGTATATATATATATATATATATATATATATATATATATATATATATATATACTTTATTAACTGAAAACTTTCTGTTCATAATTTACCTCCATCTGACGACCCTCATTTCCATGCCATTTGTTGTCCCTCACTTCCCAAACTATTACAAATGTATATATTAATAGGGTTTTTAAAAATGTTGGTCAGTTTTTGTTTACAGTCTGGCAGTGTCATTATGTATCTCGGTTCTTAAAGAAGGATGTGGTGTCGGAATAATTAGTTGTTGGTCTGCCTGTGTGAAACTAACTAATTAATGTACAGGTGTGGACAATGGTACTGTTTGGTGTCTGCCATCTTTGTGTGTTATATGTGGATAAAGGAGACAAAGGCAGAACTTCCTGTGGCGAGTGCCTCCCCCAGTTGAAAGAGTGACAGGGCCAAAATCCAGGAATGTTCGAGCTAAAATACCTGGACACACGACATTTAAAGCTATTTAAGTCAAAGGATGAGGGGATGATGGATTCAGGGAGTTTGTTCCAGAGCTCAGCTGTTAAATAGAAGAAGGTTGGATAATATCGTTTCACTCTTGGATTGAAAAGTTGCACAGAGTAGGGATGGGATTGTGTTGCAAGACAGTTGCTACGTACTCTACGTAGAGGATGTGATATACACTGAGAGACCTCTGAAGAACATTGATTATTGTAATAGCGGTAGCATAGCGAGAGAGATGGAACACTGCGGCGAAAAGAGAGAGATTGCAAAGAGTTAGTGAGTGGACGTGAGTTAATTTGACGAAAGGCTTTATTTTCTACTCTGTCAAGATGTTCAAACATGCAGAGGGCCCTGTAAGTATTGAGAGCGTTTATGCGCGCGCGCTCTCTCTCTCTCTCTGTAAAACCCACTATAAACTGAAGGGCCCCAATAGATACATGCATTTAGAGTTATGAAAGAAACAGTGGGACGCAAGAAAGACTGTAGAAGCCACCTACTTTTACAGAAAACTAGAAATACCTACCTACAGAGAGAGATGGAGAGAGAGAACTTCGACTGCCACCAGGGACGTTATCTCCTATCTTTGTCGTTGAGTTCTACTGGCCGGATCGCAGTTGAGACTCAAAAATCGCAAATAAATATAATTATTTATTTGGCAACTTGAAATAAATACTTTCAAAGTTAACACGCTCTGGGAAAAAATGTCTGGGGATAATAAGTGTACAGATAACATATGCTGTACAGTTGAAATGTTATTCTTCATACACATTAGCCTTCCCATATTTAATATTACCCCTACTCGTTTTCAATCGTCATAGGTATCCAATCACCATTCCCAGAACAAAACAACAAATTTATGTTTATCTTTAAAGCACTTCTAGAGATACTCACAACATGAAAGTCAGTAATTAAGAGAGAACAGAGTCGGCAACTAGGTTCCCTTCAGGTATTATGTTGTTGGTAACTTGTGGACCTGGGCTGGTACACAGTTACAAAATTTACATATATGGACGATTTTATCCAACTGAGGAAATAAGAAGGAAGAATGGTAGTTATGACAATGGGACCAGCTTTATTATTGCTTATTTTAAGATGCAATTATATATATATATATATATATATATATATATATATATATATATATATATATGTATGTGTGAAGACATTTACTTAAAGGTGAATTACGGAAGCAGAATACAATAGATGAGTTGCTCACATAAACCAAACATTATATGAATATAGTTATCCACAGATATATCAGACACTGATAGTTAGACATAATTCATATGGACAAATATATCATAATAACAATACTCGAAAGCAAATAGGCAACTATTTTCCGATACGATGATAAGCGCATCGTCTGCTGACGTCACATGCTACCACAACAAACATGACACGAGCTAGAGATCTCCCAGATTCTCCCTATCCCTAGTCCCTCTATTCACGATGATGAACAAAATGGGAACAAATTATGATTATAAAGTGCTGGTTCCTGATGTATCATTTACACAACATAGTGTATTCATCCCCTTATGAGTCTGCATTTACTAGGACATTATCAGCTGACGAAAATAGCGATTCCCCAGCGGACCATGGAAAATGTCTACGTCCCTCCTTCAACCATCAATTAATTTAGAAATACTTTGGGAGTTGAGAATTAGCCATGGGGTTCTTGGTTGGATTTTCTCTGATGGGGATGTGGTTAACGCTCTGTATAAAAGGGTTTGGTTAATTACATCAGACTAGGTTTACCTTAATGATCAAGGCTAGACTAGGGCTAGACACTTCGATCATTCTTACCTTGGTATGATATGCGTACATAGACTAGGCTAGACACTTCGATCATTCTTACCTTGGTATGATATGCGTACATAGACTAGGCTAGACACTTCGATCATTCTTACCTTGGTATGATATGCGTACATAGACTAGGCTAGACACTTCGATCATTCTTACCTTGGTATGAGATGCGTACATAGACTAGGCTAGACACTTCGTCATTCTTACCTTGGTATGAGATTCTTACATTTAGACATTTTGAAACACAGTTAGGCCTACATTCTAAAACAGGGCCGGATCCAGGACTTTTTAAAAAGGGGGGGGGGGACCCCGAGGTGTTAAGAATTAAGGGACTATGAGGGGGGGGGGGGTCGCCCCCCAGCCGCCGACGAAACACCATATACGTGAATGAAACATCAGATGTGTATGTTATTTTTCTAGTTAGGTCTTGTAACTTTTCGGCAATATGCCAATACAAAACATTATAATGTTTGCAGCAGCAATTCTTCAGATACACTAGGCTATATCAGTGATCCATACCAAAAGTTATTCATGAAGCTACTAAATATTTCGTTTTCATGTATGTAAATGAAGCCTGGAGCCAGGACATCACCCCTAACACATACTGTACAAATAGGCTTAATACCCAACTGTGAAAAATAAGGAGGGAGGGGGCAGGGGGAATACGCCCCCCACCTAAATCCGGTCCTGTAAAACGTGTAATTATCTTGGTGTAGTGACTTGACTAGGCCTAGTTCAAACGACTGAAAACAGCGGGTAAACCTATAGGAAGAGGTCACCACCTTTGGGAAGATAAGATAAGATTGGGTTAGGTATAGGATAGGATAGGTAATATTAGATTAAAGGGATTGGTTAATAGGGTTCTATTGGTTATAGATAGCCTATATAATTATGCTCATCAAATCATGCGATTAGATTTGTTTTGTTTACATATTAACGTTGATGAAGAGGTTTTAGGTTATGTTAGCTTGGCTGAAAGAAACTATCTTTTGAGTTAACCTAACTAAATCAATAGATAGGCCTACTCTTAACCTACATCTTTAAACTATTTGGGTTAGTGTAGCCTAATGGCATTCCAAACCACCTAGGGATATTTAGTAGGTATTAGAACTGTGCCACTGGAAGAAGTCCGTCGAAACAAATCTGTATTTTAACACTTAGCCAGAACTATACACATGATGAGCTAATATATAGTAGTTCAGAATTTAATTAGGGTAAAAGTAATTTTAGGTTAGTTATGTTAAGATCATTTAAGGTATCTGGCATACTATGTGGATTGGTGGAGACCTAATTATTCACAACTTGATATTTCACATATGTTAATTATACCTATTTGGAGTTTGTAAATAAACCTAGGCCCTATGGTAGGCTATTAATATTATATTTTGAAGAACCTTTCTAATACCCAAGACAAAGGAATACTGTGAGATGTAGTTGGTATAAGCTAGCACGAGGATATGATGCTCAGACCAAATTCATGTATATCACTAATATGAATACTAACTTTACAGGCTGCTTCTAAAAAATATGTCTGGTCTGGCTTCAAGTAAAACAAAATAAATACAAATATTCTCACTGTATTGCTTTGAGTGAACTTTGGTATAATTCACTGGTGCCCTAGAAAGATTATTATACCGTATAGTCACACAGATCGCCATTATTAATTAAGGAATGTTACAGAGGGTATCAACTCCAGAGCAAAGTCTTTTTGATTCTCTGTCCTCACAACTCAGTGTCCTCAACTTAAATGCTTCTTCTGAAATCACTGTGTTGGGTGATTTTAATGTGCATAATGTTGAATGACTCACTCATTCAGCTAGGACTGATGATGCTGGTCTTGAATGTGAGCTATTTGCAGACTCATTTAATCTCACTCAACTAGTCAACCAACCCACCCGTGTACCAGATAATCCTAATCATAATTCCCACCTACTGGACTTATTTTTAACAACCAATTCAGAAAATAATGATGTTACAGTGAGGTCCCCGCTTGGATCTTCTGATCACTGTCTGATGCAGGCCACCTGTCTATCACCTACCACACCTTCCCACTCTGAACCTGTTTTGGTGACTAAATGGCATTACGATAGGGCAGACTGGGAAGGTCTTCAAGGTTTCTTTATTGATATTCCCCGGACCTCTTTCTTTTCTAATGATGCACACACCACCTTGAGCCACATACAAGATTTTGTGAAAATTGGAATGGAAACTTTTATTCCTCATCAAAAGTACAGTAAAAGATCTAATTCACCTAAATGGTTTGACCATAATTGTGCTAGAGTAACTGAACAAAAAGCAATAGCCTACAATGCATACACAAGATCAAAAACACATGAAGCCTTTAATTACTTTAGAAACATCAGAAATCATGCCAAAACTCTATTAAACCTAACTAAATCAAACTTTCTCCACAAGTAGGCAAATAAACTTCTAAATAATCCAAATGATAACAAAATATTTTGGTCTACTCTTAACTCATTCAAATCCAACTTCACTACTGCTTCATCCATTCCACCATTAAAATCTCCGATTGGCAATCTGGTAAGTGACCCACAAGGTAAAGCTAACCTTGCGGATATTTTCTCCATCAACTCAACCTTAGATGAAATAAATCAAGATGTCCCTGTACTTAATTTTAATTCGCCTGAAATTCCCTAACTTAAGATCCACACCAGACATGTCAAAACTATTTTGCAGAATGTCTCAGTAGATAAGGTCCAGATGAAATTCCTCCAATAGTACTTAAGAATTGCTCCTTGGTGCTCGCTCCTGTATTGGCAAATGTTTATCGTCTGTGTACTCATACCTCATGCTTCCCAGTACCCTGGAAAGAAGCAAACATCCATCCAGTTCCTAAAAAAAGGTGCCTCTTCAGATCCATCAAACTACAGACCAATAGCTATAACTTCCACTCTTGGTAAAGTCGTTGAAATTATATTAAATAATCACATAATTAAGCATCTTGAGAATAATAAATTAATAAGTGATAGGCAATATGGTTTTAGACGATGTCGATCAACTGCAGACATTCTTTGCCTTCTTATGCATCAAATCAACCAAGCTACAGACCAACATGGTGAAACACATACAATAGCACTGGATATATCAAAGGCATTTGATAGAGTCTGGCATCAATCCTTATTGTCGAAGATGTCACACTACGGCCTTGCATCATTAGTTCCACTAATTTCTTCTTATCTTCATAAGAGAAAAATATGTGTAATGGTAGATGGCCTTTATTCTCAATTTCACTCAATAAATGCTGGTGTTCCCCAGGGATCAGTTTTGGTGCCAATTCTGTTCCTCATTCATATCAATGATCTCATATCTACCACTCATAATCCAATACATTCCTACGCAGATGACTCAACACTCCACAGTTCCTTCACATTTACCAATTCTTTCACCCAACCCGATCTTATAAATTCAAAAATAAACACTGCAATTTCTCTGAACCAGGACCTTTCTAGAATTAATGAATGGGGACAAAAGAATCTAGTTTCCTTAATGCACAGAAAACCAAGAACATACAATTTTCTAACCGACAGAACCTCACTGACTCCCATATATTTTGTAATGATGTACATATTCCCACTTCCCCTAGTATTGACATTCTCGGTGTAACATTAACTACTAACTTGAGCTGGACACATTATGTTAGAAGCATTGCTAAGAATGCCTCTAAAAAACTGGGACTCCTGTACAGAGTTCGAGAATTCTTCACTGACGAGCAGTTGGCCGTAATATACAAAAGTCATGTGCATTCTCAGATGGATTACTGTTCACCTCTGTGGTGTGGAAGTGGAGTGGTTGCATTGAGGCAGTTGGACAAAATTCAAAATAAAGCTATTAGATTAATCAATAACCCTGCAATCACACAGGACCTTCCTACATTATCCATACAAAGAAACTTTGCATCCCTTGCATTATTCTACAGATATTTTCACAGCAATTGTTCCGAGGAACTTGCTTCAATTGTGCCGTCTCTCCACATCTTTCCCCGTAGAACTAGGGCAGCTGAGAGCGCCCATGAATTTACACTTTCTCCTCCACAATGCAGAACTTCTGCTTATCAAAATTAATGTATCCCTAGAACTACTACTCTTTGGAATTCACTTCCCTTGAGTTGCTTTCCACAAACTTACAATCTACAAAAGTTTAAATTCAGTTGTTACAAACATTTTATGAATGGAGGATGCCTTTAGGCACATGGACCTTTTTGTTTATCTGTGTTTTTCCTTCCTCAGTTCATTGTCTCTTTAAAAAAAAAACAAAAAAAAACAAAAAACGCCTTTATTTATATTGGTTTGTTTTATTTACTGTCTTCAAATTATCCCGGTCTCAACCTACGTCACAAGCCTGCATAGCCAATCAACACACTCCTTCTCTCCCAGCTGTTTTCTGTCATCAAGCTTCAACTACGCACCAGACAAACAATTATTGCATATTTGTAGTATTAAAATGTTTATTTATAACTACGTGACGTTCAGTAATGCAACATATCTTGACCATGACTACATCGTAAAATACTAATTGCAGCACTGATTTACTTCCGTATTTCACCTTTAAGAAAATATGCACGCTATGTATTGTAAAAACGTAAATTCATTATTGCATATACATTACTTTCAAAATAAGTTAGTTATAATGTCAAACTATGTCTATAATAATTATTCATACATGCAAGCAATGCATGTGCACTAAATAACTAATACTGAATAACGATTAACTGGGTGAAACTGCGAAAGAAGGCAGTCGCCTCCTTTAAAACCGCGATTCTTGGCACAGTTCTCCATTCACTTTTGTTCATTTCATCGAGGAACCCGTATAATAATAGTTTCGATCATCTCGATACGCGTGTATTGAAGGATTTTATGATAGGTTTTTCTAGCAGATCTAAATCTTACTTTTCGCGAATTATTGTACCTTACTTTGTATTATAATTATATAATCGTAAATATATTATCTTATGAATAAACAAACCTTAGTTTACATTACTAGTCGACCTAGATTCCAATTATTTTCTGAATCTTAACCTGACCGCATTTGCTTTGTTAGCACTACTTCAGAACACGTAGTTACATAGAATATTTGTAAGCACTATCCAGGTTAACAAGATTCAGTTTTACTTTGTATGTATATTGTATAAGGATAAGATATGTTTGCCACCAGAGGCATAGGTTTTTGTTTCGCTTCTCCCTTTTTCAAATGTTCACAATTCACGCACACATACAGTATACAGTATGTCACTCACGATTTCACACATACACACTCATCGGCATAAACATAATGCTAAACGAGGAAAGAAAAATGCTCAGGATACGAGTGAGATTATAAGACTGAGGAAAGGATCAGGGGCTCAGGGAAGAAATTGGTCCATTAGGATAATGAGGAAGAGAGGAGATGAAGAAAAGAAAGAAGATGAACAGAAGGAAGGAGAAAAAAGAAGTTGGACGCCGAACGGGGAGAGGAGGAGTAAGTGGAGCTTGAGGAAAATGACGAGGTAGAGCAAGACGGAGGTGGAGGAAGATTACAAAATGCTCGAAGTGTAAAGGGAGGGAAATTCTTAGTCCTCTATAGTATATTCACGATCTCTCTCTCTCTCTCTCTCTCTCTCTTACAGAGTAAAATATCTCGTTATAAAATGGAAAATACAGAACGCTTTTGAAATATATATGATATGAAGTTTAAATAATGAATTAACACTCATTCCATGATAAGTAGTTCTATGTTGTGTTGACAACACCCTTCCCATAAGATAAGGAACACAGTCACGATCAGAGTCGTGTCCTACAACCATAATTCAATCTTTATGGCAACAAGAAAACCAAAATATATTCGTCCTAATGATAAATTACAGTAAGCATGTGATGGTGGAAGTGATTTTATCATACCGGTAGTCATACGGTTATCGACGTTCACATCACCAATAACGTATGTGTAAAGTTGTACAGTCACCATCAAATAATTGTGTCCAGATAAACAACGTCCATAACACTTTCTCCTCTTATAATATGAGCCATATGGCTCCGTTGTGTTTAAGCTTCCATAACTCCTTGAACAAACGACGACGCAGTTTATATTGTATTCGAGCGGACATTTAACATTTTGAATCAGCTTGGAAGAAGTTCAAGGGAATACTTGAGGTATCTCAATGAACCTTTTACCTTCCAAATATATGTATTTCCTAAGCTCAGTAAACTCGCATAATGATAGCAATAATAATATGAAGACATTCGTCATAATACTGGAGTTAACTTTCATTATGTAGATTTTCGTGCTTGAAGAAATTCGTCATAACATGTACTGGATCAGTTATCGTTCATTATGTTGCTTTATATTCCAAATATCAAGAGGATAAAGTACCATCGACGTTGTTTAGTTGGACACCAATGTGTGCTGGTAACTGTACAACACTACACAGTAAGTTATTCCTGGGGTGTAAAGGTTAATGGTCTTATGACTACCGGTATGACCAACTAACTTCCACCATCACGGTTTTACCCAATTGTAATTTATCATCAGAACAAATTTCTGCCAGGAACGCAAATGGGCCGTATTATGCAATTTCCGACTGTAATATTGCCATGCTAATTGTGTCAGTTGAGTTAGTCCAAGAAAATATTCAAAGGATATTGAGTGAGATTATGATATTAACCCATGCAGTACCGGTGACGTCCTTTTCATTATACTCTGGCAACTCTTAGATGTTTGAGTTCAGCTTAGGAAGGACCTATAACAATTATAGCTATCTCATCAGATCCCCTGAGCTACCACAGATCCTTCACAAGCTAAATACAATTTCGTAATAGTGTCCAGAACATGATGAAAACAACGTCACAAGTACTGAAAAAAAAAAAAAAAAAAAAAGCACTGCACATTCTACATATAATAACGACACATAGACTCTTATGGCAGGTGTTGGACGTTACTTTGTCCGATATATTGACATTTGCGTATATATGGTGGAAGTAGTGGATGGCTCATGTTATAATAACATTGCCAAATTTATTACCGAGGAAAGTAAACAAGAGCATAAACGACACCACAGACCGTAATGTAGGTCACCCTAAGCGTTTCCTGGAAGAGGCAACATTTAGTATTCATCTGTTTTCATAGTTGTTAAATAAAATTTATTCATTTAAGATTGTTTTTCTGGTGGGTAATCATGCAGTCGTAAATAAGACATGACCTGGATTACACGGTCTGCATAATTTTGACTTCATTTATATCAGGATGACAGTAATTTATTTGAGATTAGGGCAATTTCTTTCCAAAAAATATGTGTAGTGTTGCAACCAACCATTAGGTTCACGTTAATTGCCATAACCTAGAGTTTGAACATAACACTGGTTTACTTTCGTGTGTTTGTATAATTACCTAAAATGTCAGCCAGAAGATTAAACTGATATTGAATACTACTGTTCATATGACCTTATATATCTTGGAAAAGTGCTCACTCATACCTCTCCTGTATTGTGTAATGGGTGAAGGGTTAGAGTGAATTATTTCACACGCCACGAATCTGGATATTAGATGGGGTTAACCCTTTCAATCAGAAAACACAAATTTACCCTCATACAATTGTCATTGAATTTAGGAAGGATCAATTGTAGTTAAGGTTACTTGACCCTTTGATGCATAGTGAGTCTTCCTAAGCTGGGTAAAAAAGTTTGTGGTGTGCTTGAAGGCGTTAAGGTTTTAATTATATAAACTAGGTTATTGGAAGATGCTCTTAACGCCATCAGGATGTTGACGTATGTATGGCAGGTTATCATTTAGGTTAGGAAGGACCTATGAACGTCAACAGTTTATTAGAATCTTTCCCCGTTTTTATTGCAAGAGTTTCTTCCTGAAGGGAATATATAATAATTTAATGCCTAATGCCTCAATAAAATGAAAACATATTACAATTTTGTTACTAAACGGAAATTAACATTGTCATCGATAGCTGCTGAGACTGACGATAATCTTTTCAACATGTGTCAATGTCATATATTTATGATCATGATATAATAATAACTTAGCACTCCCTGGTTCCCAGATCACATGAATCAATATTGCTGCCCTAAGATAAGGCTATGGGGATTTATGGGGATTGGGCCTGAGCATATAGATAGATAGATAGATAGAAGATAGGCTTCCATGCATATAGATTGACAATTGTCTCTCCTTGATTTTCGGCCTGCCCTCGCTAATAAGGCTACAACAAACAGCTGGGAGGGTTGTGTGTGTGTGTGTGGCGGGGTGGGACTGGGGGGGAGGGGGAGGGGGGGGGGGGGGGTATATGAACAACGTATTCAGTTAGAGGTGCACAAAATAACCTGGTAATCTTTGTGTGATTTATCCACCAATAAACCAATAACCTCAGACAACACCATTACTGATTCTGCCAGCGTGAAAACCGCGAGGAATTCTCGGCAAAATTGTATCTTCCAGCATAATTGTTACCATTAATATTCTGCCACCGTGCGTTTCTTTATGTATCATTCCCCCCGCCCCGCTCTCTCTCTCTCTCTCTGGCTATCTTTCTACATATTTTCTCGTGATTTATCTATTGCTTTGTCTTGATGTATCTCTGTCAGTTGTTGTGCATGACTCCCTTGATCTGTCCATGTTCCTTGTTTTCGGCATGTTTATATCTCTATCTATCTCTTATTGAATCAATCGATCGATTTGTCTAATGATCTCTCCGCTGCCTGTCTATCGTGTTGTCTCTCATTTTGTCCATCCATGCTACGTCCAACCTACTTATTTATTCAATAATATTTCTTTTAATTATATATCAATCTACCAAGTTTTATTATCTATCTACTTGTATGATATACACACATGGACAGAGACTCTTAATAATGTCGGGCCAGTAAAAAGTTTGTCACTCTGAACGCGAACACCGACTTAATATTACGATTCTCATTTTCGAGGGCGACATCATCCACCTGATTTAAATGAAGAGCTCCCGTCCTGAATTACGAGTGGGGAATATTTAATGAAAATGTTTGGGGACGAATGGAGGGGCGTGAGAGAGGCTTTTGGAAATAAGGGAGAAGAGAAGAAAATTGGGGAATTGTAGAGGTTGGGGTGGGGATTTTAGATGGGTGTGACTTAGCCCCTTCTGCCTTCTGTACCAGCGACGTCATTTTAACGTTAATGTGGCTATTATTAGACTGTTTTATTGAGTTTTAAAAAGGCTTCCAGCAAATAAAAAGCTTCAAACTATCTCATTTAACCTTCTTTACTACCATAGGTCCTTCTTAAACAGTACAACATTTAAATAGATCAAGAATATAATTAAAAAGATATCGCCGGTACAGAGAGAGTTAACAGGAGTGGAACATAGGAAGGGGAGTTGGAGGGTGGTGGAGAGTCTGGGGATTAGGGGTGGAGAGGGTGGAGAGTTTTCGGGAGCAGGAAAAAGACACATAAAAGGTATTGAGATATGGACTGAAAAGGTTGAGGAACTGGTGATACAGAGTGGCAAGGAGGTTGGAAGAGGTTAGGGCGTAATTCAAAGGGTGTAATAACTGCAAGAGTGCAAAAGAGGGTGAAAGAAAGAGACTGAAAAGGGTATTTTTGTATGGGTAGGATAACCTGGAGCAGTGCCGTATAGAGAGGAAAACGTGGAGTAATATGGGTTTGATGGTGAAGTTGAAGAGCTTGAGGAAATAAGAGAGAATGAAGTGGAATGAGGAAAAGTGAAAGAGGGATTAGGCTACTAGAGGGAGCTGGTAGGGTTCAGGACATTTGACCAAAACGTTGGCAATATAATTACATAACTAATAATGTAGTTGAAACACTTGGTAAAATGAATGGTCACATGAATTTTGTAAATGTTTTGGACTTGTGAAGCTGAGCCTTAGGTTTTGTCTATTTTTATTAATTTTAAACCAGACTCAAAACATACATACAACATTATTTACAGAGTTTTTTTTTGTGAATCCTCTACGATTCTCAAAGCTTTGTGGCGGCACCCGCAAAAATACAGGTGTATGTTTCCCTTCGATAAATCCGACTGTTTTTTATTTTTGTTTTATTATTATTTTGTTTTTTTTTGTAATCAATTGGTAGGGTGACAGGAAGGGTATTAATGTAGAACGAAATTATACTAAAAGGAGAGGTTAGAAGGATAGGGGTTGTCGAAGGGAGCTTCAGCCACGGTGAGGAATGAAGAATTAACTGTTAGGATGGCTTGTAGGGGTTTCTGAAGAGAATAGAGTGATGGATACGGAGCTGGAGCTTTCGTATGCGGTTTGTTGGATGGTGAGGTAAGTTTTTTTATGGGATGAGAGTGGTGGAGCTACAGGGTTTCAAAGGGTTTGTGGAAATGATCGTCAGTTGCCGTAAACGCGGGGCCTGGTTGAGCGCTTCCAAACACAAGGCCGGAGTGTTTTCGGTTGAATGTGAGTCATGAACACAATACCTTTATCTTTTCTACCACTCCCCATTTTCCCTTAAATTTTGAACACCATTCATCCCGAATGATGTTCAAAATTTGAGGGAGGATGGGAGTGGCAGAAAAGATAAAGGGTCTTGTGTTCATGCCTCACATTCAACCGAAAACATTCCGGCCTTGTGTTTGGAAGCGCTCAACCAGGCCCCGTTTTTACGGCAACTGACGACCATGCTAAACAGGTCCCGGGAACTAAAAGGGTTGGTCCACATACCATCACAGTGAAGAGGGAGAGATTATACCAACTTTCAACCCGCCGCCATGTTGTATAACTTTATGATATTATACCAACTTTACACCCACCGCCATGGTGTATACCTTTATGATAATATACCAACTTTACGCCCCTCCCCCGCCATGTTGTAACCTTAGATATTATACCGACTTTACACCCCACCCCCATGTTGTATACCTTTATGATATTATACCAACTTTACAACCACCGCCATGTTGTATACCTGAATGATATTATACCAACCTTACACCCGCCGCCATGGTGTATACCTTAATGTTGTTATTTAAAATCTACAGTATGTTAAATTGGACATCAACCGCAGGATCTACCTTAAAACTGTCTTGTGTCATATGGTCATTGTCTACAAACATGCTATAATACAACATGTTCCTTTGATGGACAACTTACTGTTGTTGAATTACGTGTTATGTTTACGAAACTAGGTGATGTAACATCTTGCATCACTCCTACAAATTCGGTTTACCTGTTTCATTGTACTGTAATTGGTAAGTCTAGGCTTTGAGTACTTTGTCTGTTTTAATCATTTTATTATGCGTTTTTATGTAAGCATTTGGATCATAGTTTATCTATTCAGTCTTGCTCATGATATATATATTCCGTGTGATCTTCCAAACACACTGGGTAATGTCTGTTCCATCGTGTTCTAGTGCTTAATATAATTATGGTGTGGTATTCTTTATGTTTACGAAAATCTATGTTAAATCTTGCTTGTGCATGTGATTTCTCGGTTTCGTTAATTATACCACAGACAACGCAAATAGAATAATTAGAATACAACATATTAATTGTTCAGGTATACACAATGGCAACTGTAAAAAAATACATGGATACCCTTCTCTATGAACGGCCAGGCATACAATCACAAACCATCCACCCGGTCCCGTTCACACAAACCCTACAACTGTAAAAGGCTTTAGTGCAACCATTGCTTTACTATTTTAAGGTAATACACACAATATATAGTACACAATGTTGTGGAAATGAATTGTGTAGTCGTGTTATACGCATCTACATGATAGTGTCGTTTTTGTTTTTGTTTTTTTGAGATGTTGGTATTGTAATACCTCACCCTAGTCAGGATTATAGGAACATGTTAGTTTGTACGTCCGTGTCCAAAGGCTGTTTTTCCGTGCGTGGGTCTCTCTCTCTCTCTCTCTCTCTCGCTTACACACACACACACACGCACGCACACGCACGCACACACACACACACACACACACCTGGGTACAAACATCAATTATAGGACTTAAACTCATACAAACAGTATTCACTATTTAACGGCAAACTCGTAATGGTATTCTATTCAGTGTCTTAATCTGCTAGTTTCATTTTTCATTACTATGTCGCTAACCTAGCCAAACCTAGATTAAAATCACCTAAGCTAACTTAAACTTAAGCTATGTGTGGGTGAAATAATCCGAGTATGGGCAAAAGGGCCGGTGAGCGATGCCACCGGTATCCCAACTTTCAAGGTCACGACTATTAACATATTGACGCCTGTCAACACACAGTTCAGGTGATAATCGTTTGGTAAACATGACCGACTTACAGGTATATTAACGAACTTATATAGTACTGTACTACTTGCTCTCAATGACCCCGTTTTATCTTACTCTTTGTTTTATTGTGTATATATATATATATATATATTAGTAAAGCCAGGTAATAAATTTTCTTTAATACATACGAGGTTGAAAGAAATGGCAATTTCTGCGTTGGAAATGTTATTATTCAAAGTTTCCAGGTCTCTGATGAGTTTTTGCTGGGTGGCAGGAAGTAGATGAAGGAGATGAGCAAAATTCATGGTGGTACAGGGTTACATTAATGTACATGATGATACAGGATATACGACGCGTTTCACTGGACAACCAGCATTTTCAAGTAAGGATAGAATGATATAAAAGGTAAACAGGAAGGGTATATATAGAGGGTGGAGGATCAGAGGAGGCGAAAATCAGGGGGCAAAAGTCTGCTATTGGTGGAGGGGTATTCTAGGAGAGAGAAAGAGAGAACCGCTTCACGCATGCGCACTGGATGCGGGGTGGTGGTCTGTTGGTGGAGTCGAAGCTGATTGGCTGCGTGTCGAGGGGCGTGGCCTAAGTTGTGTAGTACGTGTGGCGCCTGCGGAAGACGAAGCTGAAGGAGGTAGCGCGGGGGGCTGCGTCAAGGGCACCGGGGGGCGAGGGGGGGTGTTAGGTCCTGTAAGAAAGTGTCTTTTGGCAGAAGGAAGGATCTGAAGGTCCAGAGTTTGGTTGTTGATGTTGGGATGTAAGGCTTGGATAAATAAAGCTTCGAGTATAGGTAATCTCCTTGGGTCACTTTCTTTATCGAGTATGGTGGTGTGTTTCTCTAACTCGTTGCGTGTGAGGTGGGGGTGGTTAGGGGTGAGATAGTCGTCTTTGATGGCTCCAGCCTGAAGGTGAAGAGTTAACCGACGTGAAAGACGAGTCTGCGTCATACCAATATAGGAATGAGGTCCACAGTCCTCATAATTACAGGTATGTTGATAAATGACGTGATCGTCGGTCATCGGGCTCTTTATCTTGGTGGAAGCTGGTTTGTTGCGGAGAACGAGGTTGGAGGTCTTGGGGGATTTGTAATAAATTATTAATTTGATTCTGTTTTCCGGGTTGGTTGGGTGGACATGCTTGGAGATTATTTCTTTTAAGACGGCCTCGTCATTTTTGTGTTCAGAGGACATAAAATTGCGGTAGAAGATCTTAATTTCATTGGGGGGGGGGGGGGGAGGGGGTCAATGTTGGGAGGGCTTTGGGTGTACCATTTTTCAAGATGGTGGTTGATGGTGCTGGAGATGTCGGAGTTGGAGTATCCGTTATTTACTAAAACTTGGGATAGTCTTTCTAGTTCCTGGTGGGTGTCGGCCCAGGTAGAGCAGTGCGTGAGGGCTCTCCTAACATCCTTTGTGTGTTACATGTGTACTAGTGCCACAGGAGTTTTCAGATATACTGTAGATAAACAGAATCGTCAACTCGTCCCTTTTTGTTTATATAGACATGTTTTAGTTAAGGCGAATAAATATAATAGGGTTTTGGAAATACAATAATCGGCGTATGTCTGTTATATACATTGTATGTCTGGGCGTAGGTCTCTTTCACTGTTCGCAATATATTATATTTCAGAGGCTAATGAAAGGATGGTGCCGATATTGAGTGAATATTTTTCATTCAGCTTCTTCACTGTATGTATATGCCTATGTATAATTTCCATGACTTACTGACTCCTCTCTCTCTTCTTGATAATCCCTCTCTCTCACCTCTCTTCCCATCTCCCCTTTCACTCCACCTTTCTCTCTCTTTACCTTCTCGACCTCCATCACGGCCTCCCTCCCGAGGCTGGAGTATGGCCGATCGCTCTACAATATTTGTCAACATCATCCGTCGAATTTGCCTGGATTTCGTCCGGTTTCAGGGATTTTTGGACACACTAACCTTGCACCCGTTTAAACATTCACTAACATAGCTTCCCACTTTCCATGGTGGCGTATTCCTAATTTGTGTTAATGAAATACCATTTTTATCTGTCAATCTCCCATACTTTATGTCATAAAGTACTACACTTTACCCTCTTCACATCACCTTATTTCCCCTCTTGTCTCTCCCGTATGGCTCTCCGTACTGTGATCCAGGCTAAATGTCCTAAAAATAATTATGGTGCTTTTTATAATCCTTTTATATCCTCTCACGATGTTATCTTTCCCCCTCCTCCCGTCCTTCTCCCCTTCTCCATCACCCGCCAACTTTAGCACCGCCAACAGCTCCGCATCGCCACTGAGAAAACTCGATCCTAATTTGAGTATTTCATATCCCAATTCCCTTTATTCATTGCATGAACAGTAGTTAAGTGCTTGTTTAACCTCCACATAGTTCTGTAGTTGCCGTGCATGTTATTTTATTGCTTTTCTGACTGATAAACATTGTTGTTTACATTTGTTATCCTAGCTTGTAGCAGACGACGCACGCGCACCTCTAATCGACCTAGCTTTGTATTTTCTTATTAACTCTAGTAGTTATCGTATTCAGTATCCTACTGTATCTATATATCTGTAATTTTAGTTGTTGCTTGCATGATCTTGTAGTAACCTTTGACTGATAACTTTGTTTATCTAAATATAATCCTGCTTGACTAGCCTACAGTGACACCAGCGCCATCTGTTGATTACCGTATATTAACCCCTTGTGTGCAGTTACACTTTATTTTTATATAATCTCTATTTGGTGAATTGTATATTGTTACGAACTGGCACTCGGGTACACAAGGGCTCTCAATCAGGACTCGAATACGGCTCGCTGCCACAACGGAAACAGACGATCCCAACCCCTGAGTACTGCCAGCCGAACAAAAAACACCAATACCCTCCAGAGTTCAATCTGCTATAACGGGGTATACAAGAACTCGGTACTAGTGTTCAACAACAGACTAATAAAGAGACAGGAATTATCTAGTCTGGTCAACAATCAAACAATGAAGTAAAAACAACAACACAAAAGAATATTGTTGGCCGAAGCCGAAGTAATTCACCCTTGACTATGAACTTAAGAAGTCCACCACCCTCTATTTCGGATCGGCACTATTACGTTACGTTAATTAATAGTCCTTAAGCATCGAGCAATGAATCTTCTGAAAAAAGTTAGATGCTTCTCGGATGATCGTAAGAAGTACGTATCGGATTTTGAACAGTAATTCAATAAGCAAAAACACTGGCAATTAAATACTATTAACCCTTAAAGAGCGGCTCGCAACATAAGTCGAGTTGAAAAAACTGGCAAAAAACGGGTGAAAAAAGGGTTGAAATAGAGTGAAAATGGGTGGGATAGTAATGATCCATACGTCCGACATCTGTGGCCTCCCGGCCCACACTAACTCCAGTTCCCCCACCGCGCGGGAGGATGACAGTGTAACCAATAGTTCGCTAAAAGTGAGCAAGGTAGCAAAATCAGCTAAACTTCCATCTTCGAGGTAACACTGTCAGTGCTCCACGAGTGCTACGTAGCTGTATGTGGCGTCATTGTGTAGCGATTTCCACCTAGTTTTCGGCGCAATACAGTTCCTTTCATACTGATGGTTGATATAGCAGTCAGAACGGCCCGGAAAGGCCCAAAACGGCCACAGAGCACCTGCTAGAGGAGGGTTAAAGGCTTAAAATGGCATAAGAATAATTAAAAGAATATGCAATAGTAAATGGCAAACATTAAAAGGAAGTACTCCGCAAATGCAACGGCAATAGCCTACTCGGATTGTGCTCGTGGGACACTAATCACTAAAGTAGCCAAGCTTGCAACACATGAAATCAATAGTGCATAAACAATATCATACATAAGGAAAGCTTCAATACTATTCTGTATCTACTAATCGAGTAAAGTCTAGCTGGGGTACTGTAGGCAAAAAGGTAGCAGTGACTGAGCAAAAACGGCTCGTAGCCTAGCGAAGTCCTCACGACTGTTTAAAGTATTACGTTAAAACTAACAAGTGCACTTTGAGAAATCCAGATCCCTTGTATCTGGTTTTCTCCCGGCTCCTTGACAAAGTAAAAACAAACTGTTAATAAAATACAGGGTGGCTAGGCTCTTGCCCTCACGCATTGTAAATTTTTAACTCAACACAGTCAGCCGCGAAGACAACCTAGGCTTCACTGAACCGAAACGAGTATGCAGGTTTATCGCTTAACCACTGCATCAAACAACAACTCGTAACACAGAAAAGCCTTACCCCAGTCTAGCATTACCTAGACCAGCAGAAAACAGGAATAATAATAATAACACACAGGGAAATGCATATACAAGTGCAACAAACATAAATCAATCCTATTCTAAGTCAACCCTTCCAAAATAGGCTATCTAATAGGCAAGTATCTCGTGAGAACTCAAGCGATAATACATTGGCTGACTAGCTCTGCACCAACGGGACCATGGAAGTTAAACAGGGCAGGGAAAAGAGGAGATAAGAATGTAAGGTAGTAGAGAAAGTTCCCATCAGTCAGAAGAATATATATAGTTAGCAAGGGAAATGAGAAGTCGCTCTGCCTAATGAGTTCTGATGAAAAAATGGCTAGACTTCACTTTTATACCCGGCCCTCTAGTGAGCCCAACGTGAACTACTAAGGACCGCCCACTGACAACCATTACGTAATTTCTCTCTCTCCTCTGGGATACACAAAGGCTCCCCTAGCACTGAGGGGGGGAGGAGTGCTAGTGAGTTAGGCCTACCTCCTGCCTGGCGTACCCACTGACACCTAACTGTGGCTGTTTCTCTTCCCATCATTACAAATAAGTTTTACACACAATACTTATAACTAATGATATAAAATAGAACTCGTTGACTCAGATGAAAACAAAATACTTATAGTACAACGGCTCACACGAACTAAGTTAGGAAACTCTACATAGACTACAGCCAAAGTTCCTGCCCTGACGATCCTAGCGAGAGTGGGGCATGACTAGGCGTTCTGTACAGCATGCTCACACGTGGACATGTGTCACACCTCCCCCAAGATTTTACTCGCTCAACCCTGAGCTAAAATCTGACAAACACAGAACCCCATCAAGCCCCCCACACCCAGCGACCGCATGGCACTAAAACAAAGCTGAGTTTATCACCAAAACACATCTTATTATAAAAAAAAAAAAAAAAATCACATTTTATAACTCATCCCAACAATAGCAAAAAGACACAATATCATGCTCCCAGAGCGAGCTTACAGCAGCTCAGCCGTTTGATAGTTCGTGGACTACTCAAACTCTATAGGCTATGACAAACTTATACGATTACCTATATCAAAAGAAAGAGTTTTTATATGATTTTTATATTTTAATATGTTTTTCCCGGCTGCACTATAAGGGCAGCCTATTTTCCTCCACTCAAACCCACATACCTGTGATAGCCTACGACTGATCATCCACCCTTGATAAACAATCCGCGATCACATTGTCACATCCAGCAATATGACGGATGTCCAGGTTATACTCCTGCAACATCAAAGACCACCTGGTCAGTCTCATATTGCGATTGAGAAATTGATTCAGGAATCTCAAAGGGTGATGATCAGTGTAGATAACCACGACTGGGCCATAGGCTGGAACATACACCTCGAAGTGCCTGAGCGACAGCACAATCGTCAGTAATTCCTTTTCTATTGTAGAATAGTTCTTTTGTGCAGCATTGAAGCAGTGCTTCTTAGAAAAGAAACTTACTGGGTGTTCAACACCTTCATTGTCTGTCTGTAGCAAGACGGCACCAGCCCCTACACCACTAGCATCTGTTGCCAGCTGAAAAGGCCTGTTAAAATCTGGGGCCCTGAGTATCGGGTGAGTACATAGCAAATGTTTCACCAAAGTGAAAGCCTTTTCACACTCAGGTGCCCACAAAAACTTTTTGTCTTTAGATAACAAATCTGTGAGAGGTGCCAACACCGTTGAGTAACCTTTAATGAAGCGTCTGTAGTAGCCTATCATACCCAAGAATCTCATAATCTGCTTCTTGGTTGTTGGGTGCGGAAATTTATTGATAGCCTGTACCTTGTTCTGAGGAGGGCACACCTGTCCCCTTCCCACTACAAACCCAAGGTACTGCACAGTGGCTTTTTACGAAGTCACACTTTGCCAAATTTACTACCAGACCTGCTTCACTAAGTTTCCGGAACAAGGTCTCAAGGTGCTCACAATGGCTCTCAAAGTCGTCATCATAAATGATTACATCGTCCAAATATACGGTGCAATTCGGAATGTCTTTTACAATTTCATTCATCAGGTTCTGAAACGTTGCTGGTGCATTCTTAAGTCCGTAAGGCATAACATTGCACCGGTAGGTACTCCCGTCCACAACAAAACCACATACCTCTTTAGCACGCTCGGACAAAGGTACTTGCCAGTAACCTTTTACTAAATCTACTTTAGACAAAAAACGAGCATTACCAATTTTGTCAACACTATCATCAACCCGAGGAAGAGGATATGGGTTAGTTGGAGTCAAACCGTTTAACCTACGGAAATCAATACAAAAGCGTACCTTGCCATCTGGCTTAGGCTGCAGTGTTATGGGGGAAGTCCACTTAACTGTGCCTTTCTCTATCAACCCTCTACCGAGCATATACTCCAACTCATCCCTCAGAGCTGGTAGTTTTATGGGGGGCACACGGTACAGGATTGACTTAAAGGGTATATGGTCCCCCACGTCAACATCATGCATAGCCTGAGTAGTGAGGCCTGGGTGTTCAGCAAATACAGTGGGGTATGAACCGAACAACTGACGGATAGCATCAAACTGCGGCTCAGGCAAATGAGCTATAGCCTCGTCAGCCCTTAGGCTCGAGTTCCCCGCCCACTGATCCGCGGAAACATGTTGATCCCAGCAATCCTCCTCTGAAGCTTGACTGTCCGCCTCTCCTTCTCCACCACGGCCGCAACAAGCCAACACAGGGACAGTGAGAGGCTCAGAGGGGCGCCTCACATACTCTTTAATAAGGTTCACATGACATAACTGGTTCTTTTTCCTCCTGTCTGGAGTGGCAACAAGGTATTCTAAGTCTGAACATTTTTCTACAATATTATAAGGTCCAGTGTACTTCGCAGAGAGGGGGTTACCAACCAAAGGCAACAAAATTAATACCTCTTGTCCTACAGTGAACTTCCGGAGCCTCACTTTGCGATCATACCTGTCCTTCATCAAAGCTTGTGATTCTGTCAAATTTCTACCTGCCATCTCCAGACTCTTAAGCATGCGCTCACGGCTTTCAAGCACATACTTTAATAATGGACAAGGCTGCACAGTCCCCTCCCAAATTTCTTTCAGCATGTTAAGGGGGCCCCTGACACGGTGTCCAAAAATCAGCTCGTTTGGACTAAATCCCAGGCTCTCACCAGGTACCTCCCGAGCAGCAAACAGCACATAAGGCAATCCAAGATCCCAATCCATACCGCTGTCAGCACAATAACACCTGAGCATGCTTTTAAGTGTAGCATGCCACCGCTCAAGCACCCCTTGACTCTCAGGGTGATACGCTGACGATACTACTGCTCATATCCCATGCTGTTGCATTGTTTGCTTGAACATGTTGGAGGTGAAATTAGATCCCTGATCAGACTGAATCTCCTCCGGGTACCCGTACCTTGAGAAGTACCACAACAAGTTACTGACTACCGTCTTAGCCATTCCATTTTTCATAGGGTATGCATCGGGGTATCTAGTGGCAACATCCATTATGGTTAACAAAAATTTATTTCCAGCCTTAGTGGGAGGGAGTGGACCAACCATGTCAACAATAATTTTACTAAAGGGTGGCCCAATCACAGGAATAGGGTGTAACGGAGCCTTAGGAATAACTTGGTTCGGTTTCCCGACACGTTGACAAATATCACATGAGTTTATCCATGACTGCACATGAGACTTCATCCCCGGCCACCAAAACAATTTCCCCAAAGCCGCCACCGTTTTCTTGGCACCCAAATGTCCTGATAATGGAGAATTATGAGCCAACCTAAGCAAACTTTCCCTGCAGCCCTCTGGCATGACCAGCTGGTCAACTGTACCTGATCCGCCCTCCCAGTTCCTTTTAGGATCTTGATATCGGTGGTATAAAATTCCATTAAAGAAAAAAAAAATCCCCTGCCTTTGCATCCCTATCTTCTTCTAACTCCACAGCCCCATTGGTACACTGCAAAACCTCTGGATCCTCTAATTGGAACTTTCGAATGTCTGTGGGAGCCAACATAGACAACTGCTTGGTCAACAACTCATGCCCTCCCCCAACATCCAACTTAGACATCCGGTTTTCTCGCTGCAGGTAATGGTGGTGTCTCTGAGTCTCTGCCTCCTCCACTACTTTATCAACTGTGTTAGGCACTGAAGTTACAACAGACTCGGTCAAAGGTCCTGCTTTTGGGTCTTTTGGGAGAGCCACTGGTTCTAAACTCTTCAAACTTTTCCCAGCCTTCTGCTTCTCCTTAATTCCCTTCCTCCGCTGTTCTGTGGCCTGGGAAATAGGCTGTGATACCTTAAATGCTTGGGAACGAGTTACCACACATGCCATCTGTTGGTGTTGACAACTCACTACCCACTCTTGTTCCTCCCTACTCACGTCGGCCGGCCTCTCGGCAACGACTAAGGGTGGAACGTCTAAAGCAGGCATCGCAAAGTCGTTGCCGAGATGAAGGACGACGCCCTCCACTGGCAATTTCTCAACGATCCCAACATCTAAGTCCTTAATCACACCATCAACTTCCAGCTCCACACGAACCAACGGGTATGACCTGGTCGCATTAATACCCTTTTTCTTTTTCTTTTTGTTAAAGAGACAATGAACAGAGGAAGGAAAAACACAGATAAAACAAAAAGGTCCATGTGCCTAAAGGCATCTTCCATTCATAAAATGTTTGTAACAACTGGATTTAAACATTTGTAGATTGTAAGTTTGTGGAAAGCAATTCGAGGGAAGTGAATTCCAAAGAGTAGTAGCTCTGGGGATAAATGAATTCTGATAAGCAGAAGTCCTGCATTGTGGAGGAGAAAGTGTAAATTCATGGGCGCTCTCAGCTGCCCTAGTTCTACGGGGAAAGATGTGGAGAGGCGGCACAATTGAAGCAAGTTCCTCGGAACAATTGCTGTGAAAATATCTGTAGAATAATGCAAGGGATGCAACGTTTCTTCGTATGGATAATGTAGGAAGGTCCTGTGTGATTGCAGGGTTATTGATTAATCTAATAGCTTTATTTTGAATTTTGTCCAACTGCCTCAATGCAACCACTCCACTTCCACCCCACAGAGGTGAACAGTAATCCATCTGAGAACGCACATGACTTTTATATATCACGGCCAACTGCTCGTCAGTGAAGAATTCTCGAACTCTGTACAGGAGTCCCAGTTTGTTAGAGGCATTCTTAGCAATGCTTCTAACATAATGTGTCCAGCTCAAGTTAGTAGTTAATGTTACACCGAGAATGTCAATACTAGGGGAAGTGGGAATATTTACATCATTACAAAATATATGGGAGTCAGTGAGATTCTGTCGGTTAGAAAATTGAATGTACTTGGTTTTCTGTGCATTAAAGGAAACTAGATTCTTTGTCCCCATCCATTAATTCTAGAAAGGTCCTGGTTCAGAGAAATTGCAGTGTTTATTTTTGAATTTATAAGATCGGGTTGGGTGAAAGAATTGGTAAATGTGAAGGAACTGTGGAGTGTTGAGTCATCTGCGTAGGAATGTATTGGATTATGAGTGGTAGATATGAGATCATTGATATGAATGAGGAACAGAATTGGGGCCAAAACTGATCCCTGGGGAACACCAGCATTTATTGAGTGAAATTGAGAATAAAGGCCATCTACCATTACCCGTATTTTTCTGTTATGAAGATAAGAAGAAATTAGTGGAACTAATGATGCAAGGCCGTAGTGTGACATCTTCGACAATAAGGATTGATGCCAGACTCTATCAAATGCCTTTGATATATCCAGTGCTATTGTATGTGTTTCACCATGTTGGTCTGTAGCTTGGTTGATTTGATGCGTAAGAAGGCAAAGCATGTCTGCAGTTGATCGACATCGTCTAAAACCATATTGCCTATCACTGATTAATTTATTATTCTCAAGATGCTTAATTATGTGATTATTTAATATAATTTCAAAGACTTTACAAGAGTGGAAGTTATAGCTATTGGTCTGTAGTTTGATGGATCTGAAGAGGCACCTTTTTTAGGAACTGGATGGATGTTTGCTTCTTTCCAGGGTACTGGGAAGCATGAGGTATGAGTACACAGACGGAACAAATTTGCCAATACAGGAGCAAGCACCAAGGAGCAATTCTTAAGTACTATTGGAGGAATTTCATCTGGACCAGGAGCCTTATCTACCGAGAGATTCTGCAAAATAGTTTTGACATGTCTGGTGTGGATCTTAAGTGAGGGAATTTCAGGCGAATTAAAATTAAGTACAGGGATATCTTGATTTATTTCATCTAAGGTTGAGTTATATATCATTATAACTAATGATATAAAATAGAACTCGTTGACTCAGATGAAAACAAAATACATATTCATAATACTTATAGTACAACGGCTCACATGAACTAAGTTAGGAAACTTTACATAGACTACAGCCAAAGTTCCTGCCCTGACGATCCTAGCGAGAGTGGGGAATGACTAGGCGTTCTGTACAGCATGCTCACACTGGACATGCGTCACACCTGTTACTCTTTGAAATCTGGGGGAGGCACTCGCTGCAGGCAGTTATGCCTTTTGTCTCCCTCATTCACATATACAAAAAAAAAAAAAAATTACATATATTATCTGACAGTTTTCTGTCATTATTCTGATATCTCAGTGCTCTGTATTAATAATCAGTTTGTGTCAATATGATTGACTATTGGAGAACATTGAAGTTGCATAAATGTTTGAATTATTGTATATCCCAGAATACATGATTAACTAGGAATTATAAATGTAAGCTAAAACGTTCAGTAGCTCTCAGTATTATTTAGATTCTAGACATAGGTTCGAAGCGGCTTTGAAATTTAATGTAAACAAAAGGCATCAACGATGTATCATGACACAAAGGCTAAATAAGATTCCACATACCCTTCGAACTGTACAGCATCAGTAAGTGTTGATGAACTACGGTAGGCAGCAGTACAGTTACTGAATCTTTTACTATATATTATCCATTATGTTAGTATAACTATTAGGGCTAATATAATTAGGTATTATTGTATAATATGCGCAAAATATTAATTACTGTTGTGTTTAATCTTATTAATACAATTTTAAATTCACACACCAATTTATGATGAAACAAATTTTACTGGGATCGTATTTTTCATGGAAGGTATTAGAGTGAACAAATCACCACCATTGGTCCTAACCATTATAATGCAGGAACCCAAGACCTCGTACTGGCCGAGGCACACAACACTCTCATCGGAAAGTTTTCAAAGCAATTATGATAAGGCAGTTGTTGAATTAAAGTTGTTTACGAATTTGGGATCCTAATATTTGAATCTAAATATGCTGTCAGAAAGTTGTTACCCAATAATATCATGTCTTAATGGCACACACAGGCGCATATATACAACGTACAGAAAGTACCATCTAACAGTAACTTGTATGTATAACTTCGTAACGGTGAAGAACAATAATTTAATAAGTGTGCACTTGATCAAAAAACAAATTGATTCACAGAACAGGGCTGAGGAAGCTTGATGTCCAGGCTTTATAAGTAAAAGATTATGAAAAGAAATTTATCAAATGTAAGCCATAAATAAGGTAACTGACACTAACGTATTGAAGGGGTATATATAACTATATCTGGAGGTTAGCAAAATGTTGCCTATGAACACGTAATAGACAATATTCTCCCAATAGATAATTGAAGCCGTAATACAAACTGTTGTCATATAAATAAAGGCCACATATCTCCCAAACGTGGCCTCTACATCACTGGGAGTCATTGTGTAGGTTGGTCTCTGTCTGAGGCTCAGGCTCATATTTTTGGTATGCTTGTTTATCCAGAAGACACACTGGTTTGAAATTTGAGGTTCTGGGACTTCAATTTGTCTAAGATAGAGAGAGAAAGAGAGAGAGAGTTACACAGATACTCAGACCACACAGTCCCAACTAGGTGGTCCGGCCTTAATACTACAAGACAGGGACAGTTCATAGTGGAAGAATAGGACAGTAAAGTAGATGGGTCTCTCCCCACCCTCCACTCATTCCGGCTAAAAAGCTGTACCGGAAAATAGGATGAAGTGTAACCTTATGGGTCAGGAAATGCCCCCAAGGATTTTGTTTATATAGTATAGGAAGAAATTGGTTTGAAAAGGAAATTCCACATCCCTACTCATTAATTCATATTAATCCAAACTTCATTAGATGATCGTCCAGTTTTTTCTTAAACGTATCAATAGAATTACTGTCTAACACCTCCCTTGGTAAACTATTCAATCTTTAACCACATTGTATGTGAAGAAATTTTGTGTCATATCTAAGTATGCCTTGTTTTCTAATTAATGTTATTCCATTACCTCGGGTTGCAGCATTATTGCGAGAACGAATTTAATTTCTTCAATCTTTCATAATATGGCTTGTTTTTCAGAGAAGAAATTAGCTTAGTTGCTCTACACTGCACATATTCGAGGTTTTTAATGTCCTTCTTGAGATACGGGGACCAGCACTGTTTCATTTCCTTGATTAGAGTTTGGTATTTACCTACTTTTCTTATTGGTACCTTACCTCCATCAAAGCAATCGTTGCTACCCACGTTAACCATAACACAGGCGTTAGCAGGAATATGGTCTTTGGTTACGTCATTGGTGATGTACGCTAGCTTACCTCCTGGGATAACCTTCACTGACCTTTTCTTTGCATTACTTGCGGCAAAAGTAGGACCTTCTCCCCGCAATAGACTGTCACTGAAAACCAGTGTACATGTCTCTTTGCTGCAGATTTAGTTTCTGTTGATATTACTGTTTTTTTTTTAATTATTTGCCTTACCTTTGTTGTTAGCACTCTTGGTTACCTGTATCTTTTTATGAGGTTTATATTCTCCTGCCTGGACTTACCATTTGTGTTAACCTCAGCCAACACGTCACATTTGTTCAAGGTGGAGAGAGAGAGAGAGATTTTTTATTGAAATATTTTATTTGGCCAGAAGTATTTTACAATATGGATACAAGAGAGAGAGAGAGGGGGGGGGGGGGGGGGGCAGTCCAGCAGACAGATACACGTCCACATCATCCCAATACACCCACACAACTACACACCCACACATCCATACCGTATATAGCCAAAAACACATACACCCACAAAACTACTCACTCAACACACCCGTACCGCACATCCACACACATCCACACATAAATCTAGATTCATGGGTGATTTCCAGTCGTTTCAGAGAGTAATTTTAACTACATTCACGACGGTCCAGTGATGAGCTCCGGCTGCCTCCCCGTTCCCCCAGACTTCCTCTACCATATTCCAGGATTCCAGCCCCGCCGCTTTGACTCCAGGATGTAGTCTGGTGAGAGAAGGGTCACATCATCAATAATAATACGGTTTGTATAATTATTATGATTATGATTATTATATGTCCAATATGTATTACGTATGTACAGTTGGGGAACTAAAAACGTGGCAGAGGTTTATGGTGGTACCTGGCAACACGTGCTAGTAAACAGTGTAGTAAAACATTCTTTTTGAATGAACTAGAGGTGTTGCCTGCCTTATGTAAGGAGAAAGTTGATTGGTTGGCAAGTTGTCAGTTGTCTTTTTGTGAAAAGTGTCTATAGCTCTTATTTGTGTAACATTACATCCCAAATGTGCCTTCTTATTACAATAATACATTGTGCAGATTTATGTAATACAGTTGATACGAATAAACATATTATTTAACACCTATGCATAACTTGATGTAATTAAAGGACACGAGCTATGTGGGTAGCACGGCTTCTACAGGGTGAGGGAAGATCATAGCAACTGCACGGAAATGGTAGATATACAATTTCAGACATTGCATATGTTTTTTTATATTTTATTTACAGTTAATAAAATGCCGATTTTGTTCTGATAGTGTAAAAAGTAGATTGTGTGTTAAATGTAAAACATGACAACCTTGTGGAGAATTCATAAAGGATCGTTTTGCGCAATTAGAATGCGTTCAAAACTAACTGGAATTAAGCCCTCCCTCCACCCCCCCCCCCCCCCCTTTCCTCTCTCTCTCTCTCTCTCTCTCACACACACACACACACACACAAACAACCAACCAACACCCAGGCCTAGGATATCTGGGTACAGGAGTGTTATTTAATTCTCATATCAAACAGGTTCCACCTTAAGTTTGATCCAAAGCATATACAGTAGAGACCACTTACTTGCATTAATAACCTGTCGGCTTACTAAGCCGTTTTTTATAATCTGTCTGCACACATATTTTTAATATTTGCTTACGAGAAGAATTACTGTATATGACACACCTGTACCCAAATGCCCTCAGCCTAACTTAAAACAAATATGTCTTTAACCTCTCCGCGGCGCACAGGGGGTTTTCTACAGGGTAAGACTGTGCGCACCTATGATGATTTTGGGACCTATTGCCAATTTCGATAAAAAGTACATCATCGTGTAGGGAATGTTTGCGTGCATCGGCCCATATATATTTGACCCCCCAAAAAATGTCTGGGGGGGGTAGGGGAACGGTCCGTAGTTGAAAAATGTGGAGCGAATGGCACCGCGCGGCTAGATTGTCATCGAGCGGCGAGATTTCCCGGCCGAATTTTCACGCGCCCAGGGGATAGAAGGAGAGGGAGGAGGGGGTGGGTTACCGCGTATTATCACGTATATCCTTTTTCGAGCCCTTTTAGGCTATTTAGAGTATGTATACGTGTGTAGGGCACCCATATAACAATGAATATGCCTCATAGTGACCAAAAATTGCAATATATAAGGGAATTAAAAGATAATTTTTTGGCGGGAATGAAGATGTGTTGGAGGTTTGGCGGCAATTTATGAGCTGAGAGTGTGGTTTACGCCATACATATCACGTATATCTTGTACGTAGAGCACTGTCATGCTATAATACAGACTTGTACGTATGTATACGTGCCATATATCAAAATATATACCGCATATAGACCAATTCATGCGATATTTACGCACATTATCAATGAGTTTCTATGCGTGAACCAAGGTGTGAGTGAGTTGTGCTGGGAATGAAAGGGGGAGAGGGTGTGTTACGCCATAAATATCACGTAAATCTTGTATTTAGAGCACTGTCATGCTATAATACAGACTTGTACGTATGTATACGTGCCATATATCAAAATATATACCGCATATAGACCAATTCATGCGATATTTACGCACATTATCAATGAGTTTCTATGCGTGAACCAAGGTGTGAGTGAGTTGTGGTGGGAATGAAAGGGGGAGAGGGTGTGTTACGCCATAAATATCACGTAAATCTTGTATTTAGAGCACTCTCATGCTATAATAAAGACGTGTACATATGTAGGCGTCCCATATAACAAGGAATATACCGCATATAGCCCAATTGATGCGATATTTACGCAAATTGTGAATGTGTTTCTAGCAGACGGAAGCCTGAAAGGGTGGGTTGGGGGTGGGTGGGTGGGAGGGAGGCATGCAGGGGTGCAGTGAGTGAGTGAGTGAGTCGTGGAGAGATGGAAGTCAGGCAGATCTCTAGATAGATAACCAGCTTTGTGATAATTGTGGAGGCGCCCCAGGCGTATTGATGTTTGGTATTTTGAACCTTATGTCTACCAGATGGCTGGTGTTCGTTGCCATCAACAGGTCTACAATAACATGAGTCAGGAATGGAGAGAGAGAGAGAGAAACTGAGACATGCGTATGTCGTACGTATAAATGGACTTCAGAATTGCATTTTTATGCAAGCAGACATTGCATTTTAGACACATGTGAAGTACCACAGAAACATGTAGGCCATTGACTGTAAATAAAGTACTATTTATAGACCACCAGCGATGGTGCTGAGTCAACACAGGCAGATTGCCTTTTGTGATAGAGGGCTAAATATAGACTGGTGTCTCCTTACACTTGCGAAAGGGTAGATTGCCACCAGAGAAACGTTTACTTATTTATTTCGAAGTAATATGCAATCTAAATGTATATTCGAGACCTACTGCAATTATTTGTATGACAGTCATGACTATGTATAATCCAATATACGCGCGTAGGCGAGACATAAGAAAGCTGGTTGAGCAATTTTCGACACCCACACAGTTATTATTCATTTTTATTTACAATATTATACAATACAAATGTATTTGTGAAGAGTATTTTATCCATTATTGTATTTATACCAATTTTGTTCCCAGACAGAGCTGCTGTAGCTGGAGCATCAAGGAGCGGCAAGGGTCACCTCGTGACCGCTTGACCGTGTGAAAATGAGTGGAGTCACACTGAGAGGGGCAATTTTGCTGAGTGTTTGGGCAATTTTTGACAGAATAAAGTTATATAATTACTAATTCTTGACAGAGACAAACTATTATAAACCTTGGCATGATATAATTGATAATCCCATCAATTTACAAACGTAAATTGGTGGGATAATTCATTTGTTCGATTGTAGACACAAAGTTTTGAGTGATATTTGGTATGAGCTCCTGTGGCATGGTTGGTAAGGTCGCGGACTGGAAAACTCAAAGTGTCGTAGGGTAGTGGGATCGAATCCAGGAGGGGGTTATGGGGAAGGTTTTATATTGTCTAGAAAATTTTTGATAAATTTTTTTTTTTACAAGATCATGCCATTGTATTCAATCAATATGAAATATTCATAGAATATATCATATTGTAAGAATACAATGACATGACCTTGTTTTTTTTGTTTTTTTTTTATTGTTTCATTTTATTATCTTAGTAGGTTTGACAGGATTTATTGAAACATATTTATTTTTGTACAATTCATTTGAGGTAAGAAAATAGTTATATACACATTACTTTGGCTAATAACAAACATATATTTTGATATACTAAAAAAATAAGGCATATTACATGTAAATCTTTGAAACTTATAAACTAAATAATGAAACATACAATTATATAATGTAAAAGCTATATCACAGGGACATCTTAGGAACTTATACATTATATAATATATATGTTACATTATGAGGTAGCGTGATCAATTAGGTCAGGTCAGGTAAGGTAGGGCGCGAGTCCAGGGCAGGGCAGGGCAGGGGCGAGTCCAGGGCAGGGCAGGGGGCGAGTCCAGGGCAGGGCACGGGGCGAGTCCAGGGCAGGGCAGGGCAGGGGCCGACACTCAGTAGTTCTTGAAGGTGTGGTAGTCCTGAAGCAGTCACCCAGGCAGAGTGGAGCTTTGCACTCGGCGCACATTGAGGTGACTCTTTTCGTGACATGGGGTTTCCTGACTCTGGAGCTGCAGACGGTGCACTGCGCCTGCCTGTGGCGAGTGCCAAGCATCTCAGTGTTGATGGGGTAGTGTCTTTCGACACCCAGCTGGATGCGGTCAGGAACGTGATCCCCACGCCATGCCGTACGTCTGTGAGTGGTGGTGCCATACTTCTCCAGGAGTTGGTAGGAGACGTTGTACACGAACTCCCGGAATTTCAGCTTCTGGTTTGGGGCCACATCCTTTTTCACCAACCACAAGCTGTAGGCGTTCAGCATCGTTATGTCAACTAGGTGGAGGAAGAGCTTGTGATACCACTTCACAGTCTTCCTCAGACACTCAACGCCTGACAGCTGACAGTCAGACTTGTCCACCAGGCGCATGTTTTTTGTGTAGTCCACTACCATGTCGGGCTTGTAGATTGTCTTCCTGGTTCGGTAGTGGATTTTGCCAGAATCCACCTGGGCACCTGTGTGGACGGTGGAAAGCAGGTGGACGTCTCGCTTATCCTTCCACTTCAGGGCTATCAGTTTCCCACACTTCTCGAGCTGCTTGTATTTCTGCCCCTTTCATCGCCTTCTTCGCACATGCCTCTCGCGGTGTTCCTGGGCCAGGTCGTCTTCTGAAGGTGTGTCACTGGAGGAGGCATCTGTGAGAGGAATGACATCACCTGTGAACTTTGGCATAAACTTTCTTGTCTTTCTGACAGTCCCACATGACCCCGTTTGGTTGTCATAAAGAAACTGGCAGAGAGCAGGAGAAGTATACCAGTTGTCAGTGTAGATGATGTGGCCTTTGCCCAGGTAAGGTGCCAACATTTTCCTGACGATGGCACCTGACATGCCCATGGGGTCATTGGCAGCGGCTTTCGGTACGTCAATGTCAGTTCCTGTATACACGATCATGTCAAGCACTATTCCAGTTTCACAGTCGCACAACACGAAGAGCTTGATTCCGAACCTATGTCTCTTCAAGGGGATATACTGCTTGAAAACAAGACGTCCTTTGAAGAGCACGAGCGACTCATCAATCACCAAATTGAGGAAGGGGTAAAAGTATTTCCTATACCTCTCCAACAACATGGTGAACACATCCCGAACTTTCCATATCCTGTCAATCCTGTTAGGATTTTCGTTGTCTGCAAAGCGCATAAATCTTAGCAGCAACAAAAATCTGTCACGAGTCATGAACTTATTGAAAGTTGGGGTGGCGATGAGAGGGTCGTGCTTCCAATAGTGTTGCAACACATGCTTCTTGATCAGAGGCATGAGGAACAACAAGGCAAAGAACGTCAGAAATTCTTCCACAGTCGTATCCACCCAGCCTCGTATTCTCGCTTTTGGAGAAAGGACATCCAATCTGCCAAACACCCACCTGTAGTAGGCGTTTGTTTGGGCAACGATGTACGTCATTACCTCCATGTCGAAAAAGCGAGGAAGAAGTCGCTTTCGTTCGCTTGATCATCACAGGGCCAGTCGTCAGTTGTTCCTGACGTCCCAGGATTGAACTGGGGCACGTCAGGTACAAAATTGACCCCGTCAGACCAATCGAACGAAGGCAGCTCAGGGATCGGAATGTCGTCTGCGTCTGCTTCATCGCCTGAAATATCGCTTCCATGGTCGCGATACAGCACTTCATCATCATTACCCTCCTCTTCACTTGACAGACGATGCCCATCCTCATTTTCGTCACCGACGTCGGACTCACTCCCACTGTCCACTCCCAAATCCCCCCACCCTTGGTCCCGTGCTAGGGCTTCGTCGTCGAAACCCGGGCTGCCAATGTCCTGCGAATCACCATCAAACAGCAGGGCGGCATACTTAGATGGTGTCAGAGTTTTCCGGGTCACTTTGGCACGTGCGGGAGTCTTATGGACAGGGACAGCAGGGGCGGCGGCAGGGGCGGCGGCAGCGGCGGTGGCAGGGGCAGCAGTGGTGCGTGGCCTTGATGGCAAGATGATGGTGGTGCCTGTCGCCCTTCTCTCTGTTCCTTGGGCAGGGGAGGCAGGGGCAACAGGGGCAGCAGGGCCGGCAGGGACACCAGGGCCAGCAGTCGCTTTCCCAGTTGCTTTCCCTCTCCCTTTCCCCTTTCCCTTTCCTGTTCCTTGGGCAGGGGCGGCAGGGGCGGCAGGGGCGGCAGGGGCAGCAGGGGCGGCAGGGGCAGCAGGGGCGGCAGGGGCAGCCGGGCCAGGGGCGGCTGGTGGTGGTGGTGGTGGTAGGGGCACTGTGGCTGGCGTACGGGTTCTCTTCCCTACGCCCGTGCCTTTCATTTTTCCTGCCCCCGCAGGTAATGCAGCCCTAGGGCGGCCTCCTGCGTCGCTGGTACCGGTGGCAGGGGTGGCAGGGGTGGCAGTGGTGGCAGTGGTGGTGGTAGTGGTTGTTGCAGTGGCCTGGGTCATGGTGGCAGTGTCCCGAAAGACCAATGACCTCTGTGCCATTGCCCTGCTTGCACGTGTTTTTCGTGCTTTGGGTGCTGGTGCTTCGTCCTCTGAGCTGTAGGGCGTGTCGTACTGGTAGCTAGGGTCTTTGGCAGCCACCCTCTGCCTTCCACGGCGGCTAACACCACCAGAAGGAGGGCTGGTTGTGTCATCAGGGAGCGAGCGTTGAGGGACGTGTGGGCTCCATGACTAGTGCGTGGTTACTGGCGCGGTGGTGCTTGCACGAGTACGGGGCGAGCGTTTGGCGGGGTGGTATCGAGAGTTGACATGTAGTACTATACCCACACCAATTTTCAGCCGCCTGGCTATAAACGCACGGTTTTGGTACGTGTTCAAAGTCTCTGCTCTTAAGAGTCTCCCCGCAGTGCGCCGGGGGAACTCTTATGAGTCTCCCCGCAGCTCCCGGGTTAAGGGATGCTTAGGTTTTGAAGAGTGGTGGTGCAGTAAATATAAACCAAACATAGGGCAAACACTCCCACTGGTCCAGGTTTGATCCCAAACATCAATAGAATCCTTTATTAACCTGTCGGTTTACATACACTTCGGCCCAAGTTGAATCGCAGGCATATACTGTAGAGAACACATAGGCCTAATGTTACTTTATTAACCTGTCGGGTTTCCAAGCCATTGATCACATCTTATCCTTGCACTAAGTCATCAGAAATTTATGAATAATGTTTAATAATCCATAAGCTTCGAATATTAACCCACTGAGCCCCAGCGACGCAAACAGTACATCCGTAATGTATGTAACGCTAAACCCCAGCGACGCCTCGTTTGCGTCAGTGTTACTCCGGTCCCAATTACTTCGGTCCTATGGCACCTAGAGGGCTCAGATTTGTATGGGAACTGTGTAAGTATCCCACGCACCCATGCCGATGTTTGAAAACTCTCAAAGTCTCACGCGCACAAAAACATGTTTTTTTGGGGAAATTGCCTTCAATTTTTTTACTCTTGTAAAATCCGTTTTCGGGGGCTCTGTAGGACCATTTGTTCAGCTTTTTGATCGGTTTTTCGTGGTTTTTCCTTCATTCCTAACCCAAAAGCTACCTGGGATCGATCCCTGCTGTGTAAAAGGATTATGGTCACATCCATGGCCTCCTGACTCCTGTCTGCAATGGTGGACATCAGAGGTGCCGTATACTAATGTAGCATGTAAATGTTTGCACCTTATCAGCTAGACCGATGTGATTACACAAATATTCTTTAAGAGGTTAAGTTATTTAACAACAATGCTTTTTAGTGGCCTCAATGAGCCACTTTACCACCTTCTTTTGATATGTCAACCACATGTGTTGGACAATATGTCCGCCTAGTGTGAAGACCTTTGTCGGGAAACCTATTTTCCATTACCCGCTTGCCACACCCATTTTTATAAACCGTTCCATATCATCCTGAGCTGGAGATGGTAACTAGCTACTAACACCTTGGAAACTTAGTGTGAGCCTCTTATGGTAATATACCTTTAATAGTTTTGCCTCAAAAGGTGGCATACAACCTTCCATAGAGTATACCTACAATATTAACAAGTCAGTTTCAGCTCGGTATCTCAACTTCGTATAAGTGATTTATGGAAAAAGGTCAAATGTTTATGTTATGGTAAATGACAACTGGACAGTATAGGCCTATTTATTGATTTGTCAATACAATACATAATTTTAATATGGATACAGCATGCATCACAATATTATAATGCAGTGCTTGACTATTTGTAAACTCTCTCTCTCTCTCTCTCTCTCTCTCTCTCTCTCTCTCTCTCTCTGAAGAAGGCTATAAGTATCCAGTTTGCTTGGATCTCCAGGCGTACCAACAAAATTAATTTATTGTATAGTTTTGTAATTCTTGTTTTTATTATTTCCAAGTGTCCTAATATTTATTATTAGCCCTTATGTTTAAGGCAAGTTAATCAGAAATAATTGTATTGGTATTATAACGGAAAAGTTAAGGTCAATATTGTTACCGGAATCTTATTGGCAGCCCTGAAAAGCTATGTTTGTGCATTTTGCCGCAGTGGAGAAGCTGACGTTAAAGGGGTCTTTATAAAGAAATATTCAGAACTCAACCTAGAGTCATAGAGCCATAGAGGCTAAAATCGTCTCTAAATATGCAGTGGGGGGAGAAGGGGGTTGGGGTGAGGGGGATGGAAGTGAGTAGTTTGCCAGGGGAAACAGGAATGTCGACTTTATATTACCGTCAATAGAGAGGAATATGGTATAACATTAGAAAACATATGCAGTTGCCAGTTGTTTTAAATTCTGTAAAATCAGTAGAATATAATTGACTTCATACTAACCTTAATATAGAGACAATAAGCCATAGTGTTATCTATCAAATCTGACATAATTAACTTCACGTCCTTTATAGATATTAAATAGTTAGGGGTGGGGTGGGAATGTGAACGATTAGTGAGGGTAAGGGGATACTAGAGATCTATTAGAAGATATGAAGAAAAGTTGGAGATGAAAGATATAATATAGTGGGTTCTCCGCTGCTGCTATTATGTAACATAATCACTAGCTCCTGTGGTATTCAATGTATTGTTGGAGAGGCTGTGGTTGTGGAAGTAGTCTGTGACCAGTGTGATGAGATCGGTCATGCTGATCAGGTCCTAACATTTACATACAAAAGAGGTCTAAGACACCTCTGTTGTCCGCCATTGCAGACTGGGATTGGGAGGCCATGGGTGTAGAAATATACTTTGTATACGGAGAGGACTAATCCCAGGTCCTCCCGCGTGCGAATGACGCACGTTACACCTGTGGCACACATAATATGCTGGATAAGTAACATACAGTATATTAATTATACAGTATAGTGACTGTGAACCTAATGTGTGTATTATGATATTTAAACTTGGTGAACCATTCATTGTCCGATTAGTAAGAAATATAGGCTAGCTACTTTACAGAAATATGTTGTTATCTAATAAGTTGTCTTTCGGTCATAGGGCTTAATTGGTAATATGTAAATGGAATTCTGACGAAATTGCATACAAAAAACGAACCCGTCTGGCTTTAATAGACTGCTTTAAAACCTGTATATATCCGTTTTTCTTTTGATCATAGAACACAAGCCGACGTTGTTATTTAAGTATTGTATTGTGTTCTAGGTAATTGCCTTGGCAAATGACGATTTATAATACATCAATGGTTTCAGGTCACTATATTAAGTTATTAACCCGCTGAGTACCAGCTAAATATTTATAAATGTACCACCCAGGACCGGCTGATTCTGATTTTTTTTTCTTCCCAGAAACAATAGCGAATGGGATAGGAATGAAGGAAAAACCACGAAAAACCGATAAAAAAGCTCAACAAATGGTCCTACAGAGCCCCCGAAAACGGATTTTACAAGAGTAAACAATTGAAGGCAATTTCCCCCAAAAAACATGTCTTTGTGCGCTCACGCGCACGCAGTTGGACTTTGAGAGTTTTCAAACATTGGCATGGGTGCGTGGGATACTTACACAGTTCCCATACAAATCTGAGCCCTCTAGGTGCCATAGGACCGAAGTAATTGGGACCGGGGTAACACTGACGCAAACGAGGCGTCGCTGGGGTTTAGCGTTACATACATTACGGACGCACTGTTTACGTTGCTGGGGCTCAGTGGGTTAATATTCGAAGCTTATGGATTATTAAACATTATTCATAAATTTCTGATGACTTAGTGCAAGGATAAGATGTGATCAATGGCTTGGAAACCCGACAGGTTAATAAAGTAACATTAGGCCTATGTGTTCTCTACAGTATATGCCTGCGATTCAACTTGGGCCGAAGTGTATGTAAACCGACAGGTTAATAAAGGATTCTATTGATGTTTGGGATCAAACCTGGACCAATGGGAGTGTTTGCCCTATGTTTGGTTTATATTTACTGCACCACCACCCTTCAAAACCTAAGCATCCCTTAAAGAATATTTGTTTTAAGTTAGGCTGAGGGCATTTGGGTACAGGTGTGTCATAAACAGTAATTCTTCTCGTAAGCAAATATTAAGAAATATGTGTGCAGACAGATTATAAAAAACGGCTTAGTAAGCCGACAGGTTATTAATGCAAGTATGTGGTCTCTACTGTATATGCTTTGGATCAAACTTAAGGTGGAACCTGTTTGATATGAGAATTAAATAACACTTCTGTACCCAGATATCCTAGGCCTGGGTGTTGGTTGTTTGTGTGTGTGTCTGTGTGTGAGAGAGAGAGAGAGAGAGAGGAAAGGGGGGGGGGGGGGGGGCTTAATTCCAGTTAGTTCCGAACGCATTCTAATTGCGCAAAACGATCCTTTATGAATTCTCCACAAGGTTGTCATGTTTTACATTTAACACACAATCTACTTTTTACACTATCAGAACAAAATCGGCATTTTATTAACTGTAAATAAAATATAAAAAAACATGCAATGTCTGAATTTGTATATCTACCATTTCCGTGCAGTTGCTATGATCTTCCCTCACCCTGTAGAAGCCGTGCTACCCACATAGCTCGTGTCCTTTAATTACATCAATTTATGCATAGGTGTTAAATAATATGTTTATTCGTATCAACTGTATTACATAAATCTGCACAATGTATTATTGTAATAAGAAAGCACATTTGGGATGTAATGTTACACAAATAAGAGCTATAGACACTTTTCACAAAAAGACAACTGACAACTTGCCAACCAATCAACTCTCTCCTTACATAAGGCAGGCAACACCTCTAGTTCATTCTTAAAGAATGTTTTACTACACTGTTTACTAATACGTGTTGCCAGGTACCACCATAAACTTCTGCCTCGTTTTTTAGTTCCGCAACTGTACATATATACATATATATCCGATAGCTAGGAGTGGCCGTTTCGAGACAGTGCCCGAGCATAAACAACATTTAAATTTCCATTTCTTAGGGTCCGGGAGCACTTTCCTGTTCCCACACCCATATCTCTGTCTCGTCTTTTAGGTAAATTTTACAAAAGGAGGAAGATTCCTCGCATCCTGTCCCCGAAGTTTCTGCAAAAGGTGTATTATTTTGTAATACATTTCCCATACGGTACTATGTTGTAGTATAGTTTAATATACACACATTGTGATCATATATTGTGGCAATATAAGCGGATATAAATAGTTTAATATACACACATTGTGATCATATATTGTGGCAATATAAGCGGATATAAATAGTTTAATATACACACATTGTGATCATATATTGTGGCAATATAAGCGGATATAAATAGTTTAATATACACACATTGTGATCATATATTGTGGCAATATAAGCTGATATAAATAGTTTAATATACACACATTGTGATCATATATTGTGGCAATATAAGCGGATATAAATAGTTTAATATACTGTACACACATTGTGATCATATATTGTGGCAATATAAGCGGATATAAATAGTTTAATATACACACATTGTGATCATATATTGTGGCAATATAAGCGGATATAAATAGTTTAATATACACACATTGTGATCATATATTGTGGCAATATAAGCGGATATAAATAGTTTAATATACACCATTGTGATCATATATTGTGGCAATATAAGCGGATATAAATAGTTTAATATACACACATTGTGATCATATATTGTGGCAATATAAGCGGATATAAATAGTTTAATATACACACATTGTGATCATATATTGTGGCAATATAAGCGGATATAAATAGTTTAATATACACACATTGTGATCATATATTGTGGCAATATAAGCGGATATAAATAGTTTAATATACACACATTGTGATCATATATTGTGGCAATATAAGCGGATATAAATAGTTTAATATACACACATTGTGATCATATATTGTGGCAATATAAGCGGATATAAATAGTTTAATATACACACATTGTGATCATATATTGTGGCAATATAAGCGGATATAAATAGTTTAATATACACACATTGTGATCATATATTGTGGCAATATAAGCGGATATAAATAGTTTTATATACACACATTGTGATCATATATTGTGGCAATATAAGTGGATATAAATAGTTTAATATACACACATTGTGATCATATATTGTGGCAATATAAGCGGATATAAATAGTTTAATATACACACATTGTGATCATATATTGTGGCAATATAAGCGGATATAAATAGTTTAATATACACACATTGTGATCATATATTGTGGCAATATAAGCGGATATAAATAGTTTAATATACACACATTGTGATCATATATTGTGGCAATATAAGCGGATATAAATAGTTTAATATACACACATTGTGATCATATATTGTGGCAATATAAGCGGATATAAATAGTTTAATATACACACATTGTGATCATATATTGTGGCAATATAAGCGGATATAAATATACAAACGGAAATAGGAAGACATATAATAACAATGACAAAGCCCACAACACAGGCAACCAAATACATTAATATTTGGAAGTGGTTACAACTAAGAAAGAGCGATCAAAGAACGAACAAAGGAATATGCAATTAATGCAAGATGAAAAGTCTTGCAGAAAACTGAACATTAACGTTGAAAAGTGAAGAATATGAGAAGAATAAACCCAACACAAAATTCCTCAGCCCTCTGTGTGTGTGTGAGTGTGTGTGTGTGTTTGACTTGGGTTTGGGATTGTGTGGGTTTATTCTAACTGAAATAAACGTCTTTCCATCCATCGTTTACTGATCAGTTAACTCCATTATTATTAGTTCTTGGGACATTTTTGCAGACTCAGGAGGTGGTCATTACAACTGCTGACCAAGAGGAAAACCGAGTAAGTTGACGAGATACAAAAACAAAAAAACAATTCCTGACATTCTTGCAAAAGTGTAAAATATATGTTGTTTGTGAAAGAAAAACTGTGTATAATCCGTTTTCTGATTCACACAATAATGTAGATGTAATGAATGAACGTTTAATACCCGTATAATTTCATATCGTATTCTGGGAATTAGTCTTTCATTTTCTATTACATTATCGGAGGCAATGCATCCACAGTTCATATATTCCTTCTATTTAGAAAATGATGCACTACAACATCTTCCCTCCCATTTATCTTCCTTCCTTTACTTCTACCATTATATTCCCTCCCCCTTGTTTGTGTTACCATCTTAACCCTTTCACTGCGATGATACCTTTCCTCAGTTTACCAGGGTTATCAGTAAACAGTTTGTATTTTATGGTTTGCATATATTGTTTTATCCTATTTTGGAAGGTCCGATGAGTCACACACACACACAAACACACACACACACACACACTGAGTCCCCTCTAAAACGCTGCATTAGGTATAAAGCACAACGGTTTACATTGACCACAACGTTGTTTATGACAGATAGAGAGAGAGAGAGAAAGAGAGATTCATGTATACAATGTGAACACCACCCACCTCCGTACAAAAATTACACGAGGAATGGTATAACTCTCCTCACATCAATAATTACCATATCCCCCTGGCCTCACTACTTTGGTGTCTGGCTGTGTTAGTGGTAATCACCCATGGTCAATCACAAAATGAGATTACAATTATTGGCAGCCAATCCCGCCATGACAAGAATTTGTTTACTCCAGCCCGCTAGTTACCTGCACACACTGTGCGTGAGAGAGAGAGAGAGAGAGAGAGAGAGAGAGAGAGAGAGAGAGAGAGAGAGAGAGAGAGAGAGAAATAGAGCGAGAGAGAGCGATACATACATAGATGAATACGACAACAGAGGTACTACAAACTAAGTAAACATTTTATCAAGTGCACCGTCTTAAGAAATAACAGGACGACCACCCATGACCCTAAAGACAAGTTTTAGAATACGGTAAACAGGACTAGGCATTCTCTTATCCTTTGTTTGCTCATATATTTTTTAAAGTTGACCACAAGTTTCTCTTTGGGGTAAACTTGCCACAAGACGATCTCTTAGACCAGGCAATGTATGTCTGTGGGTTTCTCTTCTTTAATTATTTTCTTTCGTGTCTTACCCTTATGTCACCTATCTCACTGCTATATGTTCCCACTTAAGCACTCACTCTTACTGTCATATCGTTATGTTTTCTTTTGTGTTTAGCTTTAGACGCACAGTCTAATTCATGCCTTTATATGACCCATATTGACCACTGAAGTTTACGATAATTCCCTTTAATTATATGAGCATTATTTACACAGCCACACGAATAATGTACTATAAAATATTATAGAATGTGATTGCTACAAGAATACAAATATTAACAATATATTTCTAGATTATGGATCACAAACATGATGTTGATAAGTTAGTGTTTTATGGTAGGTAAAAATCATGTCAAGTAATTCTACCGACTTTATAACGACATAATATTCCAGCAACTATTGTGATGTATTGAAATCTACCAGTGAAAGAGGTAATATTGAACTTCATTACTGACCCTCCTCAAACACAGATATTACCAGTGCCAATAATATCCCAGGTAACAGCTTATAGGAAGGTTTTTTTACCAAATATTTAAGTCTTAGGTAAAGGTGTATATATATATATATATATTATATATATACAAACAGTGTCGTTCGGAGATATGCTAAAGCTTAGCTAGTCTTTGGAAATTGTTAGCAATTGTCTGAAATCTACTAAACCATCAATTAATATTTGTATTAACCCCGATACAATTCACAGAAGAAAAACATAATGTGTGTGCGACTGGGCAATCTGCAAGATATTACCTTGTCCCATGGAGGGTCATTGTCCTGAAGGAATACCGGTATCCTGTGTTGTTGTTTGTTGTGTAATATAACCAGACACACACAGCTAAGGTTACACTGTGTTGGGGCTACTAATAACATTTGACCTGCTCATAAACTAAGACATTTATGTTTACACTTGCTATGTATTGCAAAATACAATTGAATGAAAAATTCCTTTCAAAGATATACATATATGTCAGACAATTCCGCGATATGTTCTAACAATAACATAGTTCCCGGTATAGGGGAGGTGTGTTTGAGTGGTCTTTCCACTGGACTGGTAATCCAACGGTCCTGGGTTCGAATCCCGATGTATCAATGGGAAGATATTAATGGGATGGATTTTTGTTTGTACCTAGTATCAGTGCATTACCACAAAGCCCACCGAATCGTCAACAAAATACCCTCATTGTTCCCTGATTAAATAGCACGGTATGAATAATCCCATATTCAAAATATGCTACAGGGGAGCAATGCCTAGTGAGTTAATTTCTCAATAGGCAGCGTTCTGAGAGTGAGGGTGCGAGTCTTGGGGATGAGACAGTGAAGCACGAAGGCGAAGCAGCTCCATATATATGCGAAGACAAGATGGCAAAGGCTGGTTGCAGCTTCACATGTCTCACTACCAAGACTGGAATGAGACCTAGCGGGCTTCACTGTGTTGAACGGTTAAATGTACTGGCTCTCAGCCTATACCCGAGAGGGAGTAAGTTGAAATATAATATAAAAAAGATATAAAATAAAAAAAAATAATGCACAACATTCTACTAACCATATAATAACATGAACAATTTTGCGTATGAGATATATTGTTATTCCTTTTATAACATACTTTCTGATAGCAATGCTAACATATTACTCAAGATTCAGATTAAGCTGCGACACATTATAAACAACTGATTATTATCAGCCATATTGTTTATACAATCGATCACTAAGGGTTTATTATGATATACTATGAAATATGACGACTTTATCAGCCACTTCCCTCTCAAAACCTAACCCGATATGATGCCACCTAAACATTAACATCAAAATTTCCGCCAAACACCCTTTTACCTAAACATGAAAATATCATCAGACACCTAACGCTACAAATATGTTTAAGAACATTTGACACCCGATATCTAAACTCTAATTCATCTAATTCATATTATCCAAAGTTTAGCTGAACCTCTACACGTAAATGACACCCAAAACTACACCTCCATCATCACCCTGAACCTCTCCTTTCCTTGCCAATACAAATACATAAAACATCCAGACAACTTTTACCACTACCACCACCAACATCGTTACCACCACTACCTCCACCACCATCACCACAACCACCACTCCCACAACCACAACAACAACAACAACAACAACTGCTGTTGTTGAGAAGTTTCCATATAAGCTGGAGTGATATAATAGTCACCACACTGAGATAAACATGTAACTCAGACGGCAATACAGTTAGAAAGACATCAGAATACCCACAGACCGAGGTTGCAGATAACGTCAATACAGGGGAGGTGTGGCGGAGTGGTCTTGCCACTGGACTGGTAACTCAATGGACCCGGGTTCAAATCCCAATATGTCGATGGAAAGATATTATAGGGATGGAATTTGTGCTGTACCTAGTATCAGTGCATTACCACAGCACACCGAAATGCCAAAAAACTACCCTCATTGTTCCCTGATTAAATAGTATTGTATGAATAATCCCATATTTAAAAATATGCTACAGGGGGGCAATGCCTAGTGAGTTAATTGCTCAATAGGTGGCGTTCTGAGAGTGAGGGTCCGAGCCGGGGGGATGAGACTGTGAACCGCAGAGGCGAGGTGGCTTCAGAGATGGAATTGCTTCGAGCCGTGAAGCTTCGCATGGCTCACTCCCTAGACTGGAGCAAGACTTCACGGGCCTCACCGTGTTCAGCGGTTGAGTATAAAGGCTATCAGCCTATGCCCGAGAGGGAGTAGTTTGAATATAGAAAAAAATAAATAAAACAAAAAATATACAGATATATATACATATATTATATATATATATATATATATATATATATATATATATATATATAAAGTAGATAAGCCCTCCGCCAATCACTGCGCTCCCTTTTACTTGCTTGCACAGCCAGCTGATTTTGACAGCTCACGGCTGCAACGTGCCACGCCCCGCCCACCAGCCAATCAGGGGCCTCCATTATCGGAGCGCGAAGCTGGACTTCTTACTCCACCTCAAAAGTAACTCTCTTTCTCTTCCCGAAGAGTTCCTTCTGATTATCCACTAAGTAATACCTCGGTGCCAGCCCTGTACTCCCGTAAGCCACCAAAAGAGGTTTATAATCAGCTTCCTGGGACTTATTTTGAAGAGAAGAAAGAGGAGGTGAAGCAAGCAAGAACTCAGAGCGAGCGTGTCAGGGCGCATGCCCGTCAGCCAATTACAGCGCGGGAGAGCGGGAGGCGTGACTATAAAGGCTGCCGCGCATGGGCGACAGGGGTCAGTCCAGTCACAGTCCAGTCCACAGTAGCTCCAGCTCCAGCTCTAACTCCAGAAGTCTTCATACACTTCAGGAGAGCTCTGCCAGACTATTCTCTGAGATTGTGTATTATTTTCCAACTAGCAATCTCTTGCTCTGTTCAAGGTCCTTTTTTTTTTTTACCTTTTATCCTTTTTTTAAATGTTTTGTGTAAGTACCCACCCTGCCCAGTAGACACCCACCTGTAGTACGATGCTGAACCCCGAGGGCATTGCCACGAGAGGGGGGGATTCGCCCCTGGTTATAGGAGGCAGGCGGGTAGGGTTTTTATTCTTCAAGAAGTGATAGGTATCCCTCTGACGAGGGTTTCAGAGCTCGTACAACACTTATTAGCAGGTGGCGAGTTCTCTGGGATCCTGAGTCCGAGGGACTAGGTAGGATTTAGCTTTAGGGCACTCCGTAGGGGTGTCTTGGGTACGATTTAGGTTTTATTTGTAACCTTTTTATATTTTTTGTTTTTAAAGGACCTTGAACAGAGCTTCCCATTTGTTTTAACGTCACATTCTTTTTGAGTCTTGTTGACTTTGTTTTGTATTTCGTTTTTTTAACTAAATTCTTGTGATTACCCACTTGTTGTAACGTCACATTCCTTTTGAGTTGTTTTTACCATAGCCACAACCATAGCCTTCCTAGAGAGCATCGTATTGTATGTGGATCAAGCGTGAACTCCATCAACCAATCAGAGAGAGGCAGCACATATCTCATTCCGCCACTCAAACCCCTAAGTCGTTTCTCTTTTGATGTTTTCATAGGGTCACCCATCCAATTGGTGCCCAGAAATTCTATACTTAACCTCTCTCACTCATATCTCCTTTTACTCTCATATCCTCTCCTTACTGTAATAAGTTTCCACCACTGTTAATAGATTAACCATCATTGAGACATGAAATATTGAACTCTCATCTTAAATAATGTCTTTCAAAGTCCGACTGAAAATAATAGATAAAGAGAAAGACACTTCTGTACAACGAATATCGCAGCTTGCCTACCAGAATTTCCATATAGCATTTGCACGATTTTTCCCAACGTATGATGGGTATAAGGCAATATGCAGAAGCGAAGAAGAGGCAGATAAATTGCTGCAGCAGGAAGCCATTGATATGTACAAGCAAAATGGCATAGAGATTGTGATTCCTCCAGAAGTAAGGGCTAGACGGACAGTGTTTATTAAACAAATAGATAATCACATCGGCAGTCATAGCAAAGAAGAGTTGAAACAAGAAATTGAAGACAAGAACGAATGGCTAAAAATAGATGAGGTAATAAAGACCCGTGAATTTACACATCTGCTGAAAATCCGACTGAAAGAAACTGCCATGGCTGATAATGTACTAGAGAGAGGCATTTTAGCCTTCAACATGAGCATCACACCTAATCAATGCCAACGAGAGACCTTTGCAAACCTTCTGACCTGCTTCAGATGTTTAGCAGTAGAAGACCACCAAACTAGAGACTGCAAAGAACTAAATATGTCATGCTCAGAATGTGGAGAGCACGGTCATAAATTTGGATAATTGCAGTAACCAAAATAAAGCATGTATAAATTGCATAAAACAAGATAGGCCTAAAACTGAACACCGAGCTCTTGCAATGAGTTGTCCAATAAGAAAAGAAAAGATGAAACTGAAGTTGGAGGAGAAGGCCCAAGACAAACTGATCAAAGAAAATCAAACTTTTGCAAGTATTGTGAAAGCAGCCACAAAGGAAGTGACCCCACATCACGAACCAAAGACAACCATTAACCTCAGCGAGATCAAACATACAAACCTCCTAATATGCACACTGCATGCACATGTCATGAATATCAGTAACCCCGGATGCTACAAGACGGAATTAAACAAGGTGCTCAAGGAGAACGGAATAGAAGAGATGTGGTTCCCCGAAAATCCAGACTCAAGTAAGGTACTACAAGCCTCATATACAACAACAGAAACTAGAATGGACGAAGTATCAGAAAACATCAACAATAAGAAAGAAAGCACACAACAAATCATAGCACAACCCCCAGCACTTGAACAAGCCATAGGTATACAATCTACTGAAACAGACCGGCAAGTACAATCCAAAACCCACAACCCCGAAAGTACTACAGGTGCTAAACCTATAAGTGATTTGCAGAATAATGATACAACAAACAGAAGAAAGTCTATAGGAAGAGAGACAGGAACCATCAATAAAGAATACAGTCGACAATCCAAATCAACATGGAGTGCAGATACACTAGATCTTACCTTTTACATAGGTCAAAACTTTAACCGACGACCTCAAACAACCCACAAGGAAATCATAACAGGCATTATGCAGGGAAATATCAAATGGGTATATAAAAATAAAGAATATGAAGAAAACCTGTGCAGGCCCTGCTAAACGCTGACCAAATAAAATACAAACAAAAAGTATTTAAAAAGCTAGATGAGTCTACCTTCAGGAAGAAAAGAAATGGCCTAGAAACAAGATCCACACCAGATCACCAGTCAAAGCGAATAAGTAAAATATGAACATCACATTCAAAATAATGCAACACAATGTAAGACACTGGAAAACACACAAAGTACAACTATTAAATACATATGCAGAGATTGACCCAGACATCATTTTGCTAAATAGCCATGGTCAGGTAGATAATGAAAAAATTTAAATATTAAATTATGTAATTTACCAATCAAATAAAAATAATGAAGTGCATGACGGCACTGCAATTGCTGTGAAAAAACATATAAAACACAAAATCATAGACAACTTTCAAAGTGACTGTTTGGCCATCAAAGTATCAACAACAACTGGAGACATAATTATTGAAACTCTCTATCTTCCACCTAGAAGACCTTACTTACCTTACCCTGACCTCATTAACCTTATGAATTTCACCCACCCAACATATATAATAGGAGATTTTAATGCAAGACATACCATATTCGCCAATAATGATATGAATAATGTAGGTAGAGGAATTAACACATTGATCAACACTGGTAGATTAAGATTTATTGGCCCAAATTTCTATACTTTTTTTGGCCATAGAACTACAAGCAATCCAGATATAATACTTACCAATAATAAAACATATAATTACCATATCCAACAAGGTCCGATCACCATTAGTGATCATGTACCTATCATATTTACATTATCAACTAGCCCAATTCAAATACCTGTACAAGAAAGATTTGCCAGGAGTAAAGCCAGATGGGATGAGTATAAAGGAGACTTAAATAACTATGAAATTCCTAACCTAGAAAACAAACCAATAGTTGGTATTGAGGAAGAAATAAATAAAGTAACAAATGCAATAAAAATGGCTGCTGAAAATAATATTCCTAAGACAACATACAAAACTTTAACACATAATAAAATAACAGACAGAATGAGAATGCTACAAACAGTTTTCGTTAATCTTAAGTCTTATATTGAATTATTTGGAGCAGACAAAACAGTATTGGATAACATAAAAAGAATACAAGCAGAAGTAAAAGAAGAATGTATTGTTTCAGCTAAGAATAAATGGGACAGGGTTATTTACAATATAAATGAAAAAAGAGATCCTAAGGTCTTTTGGAGAAATATAACACAAATAATTGGTACCAGAGAAGACAGGGTATACAAAATTAAAGATCACAACGGAGTGGAATTGGAGAGTGATACAGATATAGAAGCGGCATTTAGAAGAGAGTGGGCTAATACATTTAAAATTAGTGATGAAGAAAATCAAGAATTTGACAGACTGCATGAAAACACTATAAATAGATGGATGATCAATAATGCGAACAGGATGGAACCATTTGCCCGTGTAGATCTTGGCAGAATTCGAGATCTTAGACTTATAAATGAGGTTGAGTTTTTTCACACACTAAGATCTTTTAAGGAAAAATCACAAAATATAATCTCGTCTATTATCCACATTTTCAACGCTATACTATCGGTAGGTTATTTCCCAAGAGCCTTTAAAACTGCTAAAATGATATTCATACCTAAAGCAAACAAAGATAAAACACTAATATCCAACTATAGACCCATATCGCTATTGGAATTCTTAGACAAGGTGCTAGACAAAATAATACACAACAGAATTATTCCGCAATTAGAGAACACGATGAATCCAAGACAACATGGTTTTCGAAAGTATATAGGTACTCAAACAGCCATTGCAATTATTACAGAAATTATAGCAAAATCAAAATCTCAAGGACACCAAACTATAATGATACTGCGTGATGTGTCAAAGGCCTTTGATAAAGTCTGGCACATGGGATTGCAATATAAATTACTCAACCTTGGCCTACATACAAACATTGAAAGGCTTCTATGTTCATACCTACAAGACAGATATGCCCAAATACAAATAGGAAAGGTCTTGGGTCCCAAATTCTTACTACAAAGTGGAGTTCCCCAGGGAGGATGCCTATCCGCTCTCTTATATGCAATATACACCTCTGATATGCTACAACCAACGCCAAACAGTGAGCATGTAATCTACGCTGATGACATTACTCAAATAATCTCAGTTCCAAGTAAATCAACTAACATGGCAGTCAGAAGCGTAAAGAGAGCGATTGAATCAATTAACACCTTCGAAAAAATGTGGAAGATAAAAACGAATTTACAAAAATTCAAAGTTATTCCACTAACTAAGAAAACCTATCCACCTCTAGAAATAAACAATACTATTATTTACTACTCAAACGAAGGTACAGTTCTGGGGTTAAAAATTACAAAAAATGGTTATCAATCCTTCATAAGTGAAAAAGTCAGAAGATGTAAAAAAGACCTTAATGATATATCCATTTTTAAAGACACATCAATACAGACCAAAGAAAAATGATACATGGCACTTATAAGATATGTCCTAACATACCCAGCCTCACCATTAAATATAATTAGACCAACCTTAATGAACAAACTACAAGTTTGTCAAAACAAATGCTTAAAATTTATCCACAACATACACTACCCAGAACTAATCAGAAGTGAAGAGCTGCACAACCGTTCACATATGCAACCTATAAATTTAATATTACATGAACAAGCAAAAGTAACTTGGGACAAGGTAAGTTTACTCGATATAGACACACAATTTAATCAATCGGGGAGGTGTGGTGGAGTGGTCTTGCCACTAGCCTGGTAATCCAAAGGTCCCGGGTTCTAATCCCGATGAATCAATGGGACGATATTATTGGGATGGAATTTGTGCTGTAGCCTACCTGGTATCAGTGCATTACCACAAGCCCACCGAAACGTCAATAAAATACCCTCATTGTTCCCTGATTAAATAGCACTGTATGAATATTCCCATATTCAAAATATGCTATAGGGGTGCAATGCCTGGTGAGTTATCTGCTCAACAGGTGGCGTTGTGTGTGTGTAAGTGTGAGAGTCCGAGTGTAGGGGGTGAGACAGTGAAGCACGGGAACGAGGTGGCTTCAGAGATGGGGTCGTTTCGGGCCATGAGTGAGCACCGTGCCTCATGTGAAGGCAAGATGGCAGGTGCTCGTTGTACTCTACGTGCTTCACATGTCTCACTCCCTAGACTGGAACAAGATCTCACAGGCTTCACTGTTCATTGTAAAGCGGTGAATGTTAAGGCTCTCCGCCTATGCCCGAGAGGAAGTAAGCTGGAATATAGAAAAACAAAAAAATGATTCCCCGACATTGAACTGATCCGACATCAACCTTATATTTTCAAGAGCAGCTATGATGCAGCACAGCTCGACAATCCTCTTCCCATATATACCTTTAACTAAGTATTCAAACCAAAAATTAACCTACTAAGAAGTGCTGTGTGGGGCAGCCACCAAGGTGGCTGCCCCAACCAGTGCTAACCTACCAGCTTTTGAGTAGATATAGACATACTAAGATGTGTTGTGTGGAGCAGCCACCAAGGTGGCTGCCCCAACCAACGCTAACCTTCTAGCTTTTTAATCAATACACACATACTGGGATGTGCTGTGTGGGGCAGCCACCAAGGTGGCTGCTCCAACCAGCATAACATTAACCTTTTCTTAATATGGGGAGTGGGTTGGGGGGTGGGAGGGAGTGAAACGGACAGTGCGCGGCGGCCCCACCGTTTGACTAGGCCTCTCCCAAGCTATCGGGGATAGATGAGTGGTCTGAGATAACCCAAACAAATGTGGTGTCTTATGCCCCTTTCACACATACAGGACTAGGGTGCCGCATGCAGCAGAGTAGCTACTCTGCTGCATGCGGCACCCGAGTCGGCACCTAGTCCTGACCATGCGTCTGTAGTCTGGTGAAGTCCTGGCAATGCGTGTCAAGTCATGGCCCCAGAACAAAATGTTTGTGAGTTTCAAAATTTGGTCCAGACTTGAGATTTGTCTGGTGGATGCTGGGAGTAGTCTGCGCTAGTCGGCGCTAGTCGTCACTAGTCTTCTGTATGCGGCTGTAGTCCTTGAGTATAGCGTAGCGAATTGTGTGTCATGTGTAGCATAAAGACTACAGCCGCATACAGGCGCATACACCCGAGTACAGCCGACAGACACGAGTACAGCCGCATAGGTCTGCCTTCCTTCTTCCATACCTAGCTCCCTCCCTCCCTCCCTCCTTCTTTCCCATACCCCTACCCCCTTCTTTCCCTTCATATTTGCCTTCCTTTTCGTTCGTTTTCTTTTTTCTCTTACCTCATACTTTCTCATAACTTCTCCATCTCCCTCCTTCATCCCCTCCCTACACAATGTCATATGAAGCCGATTGGTGAGGTAGTTTCGCCACCACGGATTTTCCTTTTTTCCTTTTCTTCGTACGGATACGCTGGAAGTGGGTGGTGGGAAGCGGTTGGGGGTGTGGTGGGGGGAAGGCAGAAGGGTAAGGGACTTGTCACACAAATATGGACCCGATTGGTGCAGTCGTTTCGCCGCCACAGATTTTCCTTTTTTGTCCTTCTGATGGGACCGACAGTCAGCGAGTGGGTGGGAGGAGGGATTTGGGATTTTTGTGGTGGGTAGCCAAAAGGGTAAGGTACACCCAGAAGTGAAAGTCCCTGCATAGGGTTTACCCCCTACTCCTACTACCCCAGAAGGTAGGAACGGGGTGGGCCCTGCCCAGTCCCCCTTACTACTCGTACCCCAGGCAGAAGGGACGGGATGGTGCCAGTCCGTCACCCCTTCCTTCCCCTACCCTATAATGGAGAGATTAAACAAGCAGGCCCCCCACTCACACCCTACCCCAACCCCACACAGGAGGAAACCGCCGATTACAACCATTGTTTTCCACGAACACAGAATAAAGTAACCTTGCAACGAGGCCGAGACCATGTCAGTAATTGGTAATCTACAGTATATATATTCTATATATGCCAGAACAATGTTGCAATAAATTATCTGATTTTACAGAATGAAGATCATTTACACTATCTGTCACCTATCCGTAGCTTGACACACAAACACTTATGATTTATGCGTAATTAGTATTCTATCATGTTTGTATTTATAATGTAAATTTCCAATACCATCACCCCTTCCAGTTATTTTACAAATTATTGTATTCACTCGTGTCCAACCCTTCGGGGATCACGGCGTCAGGCAATAGATAGATAGATTGATAGTATTCACCCACCCGCGCAATATGCATTGGTATTTAATGGATTTGCACATTGAAATGGTAATTTTGTTATTTTTTGAATACCTTTGAAGAGATGTTGGAACTTACTAAAAAATATATTGTATGGATTGCTTAATTGATTATAAGTGGTATATTCATTCAATGCTCGATCCGTGGTTAGGCTTTTTGGTGCATATTCAAGAGTATTAACACACTCTCTCTCTCTCTCATATATATATATATATATATATATATATATATATATATATTAATTGCCATATTAATGTATTACCATGTTCACTGCAGTAATTATTTTTGTTTTTGGATGGGGGGGGGGGGGGCGTCTATCAAGAAGGTATTTCATATGTGTTTTCCACCAACCAACTTTACTTCTAAACTCAAATCATGAAATCAACAAATACATGTGACAGTCCAGGGATTCGAACCTAGGATGGTCTCACCGAAATTCAGTGCATTTATGCATTACGCTATGAAGACAGTTTTACAGACTTCAACGAGGTATGTCATAACTTAATAACAAACTAGATCTCTACTTATCTTTTCGCGGATATATCATAATCAGAAGAGCATTATATCCGCGTAGCAACTGATAGTGAAATTATTGAAAACTCACTTCCCAAACAGTCTCACAGATACGATATTAACGTAGCACTCTAGTGTTGTCTTAATTATACTGAACTTTTTCGAGTATATGTCATCTATATAATTAAATACATAATTCTCATAATCGCTTTTCATTTGGAACGATGAGTGTATTAGTGGTAATATGTGCTTGTGGTATTGGATTTTGTTGTATTGATATACCGGTATATATATATATATATATATATATATATATATATATATATATATATACATATTCTTCTTGAAATGGACATTATGATAAAATATGTTAAGCATTAAATCCCATCTACAATTCCTGGGCATGCCGATGCTCAATGCATACGTATGCAAATACGAAATAAAAGTTCAGTAATAGCTATTCACCATCTATCCTACCTAAAATCGACAGTTATATTTTATCAAATATTAAATACAGGGTAATCGGTAAGAAAATGCTTATCTAATTCCTGCTATAGAATCTCTCTCTCTCTCTCTGAAAATGTTGTCTCGGTTATTAAGGGATACCAACAGATTTTTAATTTACTTTTGTAATTATTATTTTTAATGCTTCTACATTTAGCCCTATTAGTTATGAGATTTCAAGACATTCGCCTCATTAGTTTGGCGATTTTCAGACCATTTGCCCTATTTCTTTGCCAATATTAAGACCCTTAGTGCCATTTAGGTGTCGATTTTTTTCCTGGCGAGCGATAGCGTCGATAGCGATAGCGACTCCACCGCAACGGTGGAGTCGATTGTAATGATGTCCACCCCTGGTCGAGCGCCCTTTATATACTTCCGTTGGCCACAGAACCTGTATGTGTCGGCTTTATGCGAGTGTATGCGGATCGACTCTGAAGTCGATCGTCTGTAGTCTGGAGTCGATCGTCTGAAGTCTTATAGATGCGGGTGTAGTCGGCATGTACAAATGACCGTTATTTCCATTGTCGGTTCGAGTCTAAAGACTTCTCCGGAGTTAAGACGACAACGTCGGCTGTATGCGGCTGTAGTCTGGTGAAGTCCTTTGGATGCGGCATACCGAGCCAGCTCCACCAAGTCGGGGAAAAAAACGCCACGACTAGCTACTCTGCTGCATGCGGCACCCGAGTCCTGTATGTGTGAAAGGGGCATTAGACTACCATCAGACTTCCTGGGTTAGGCTGAACTACTCGTAGGCAAGTGCCAGTGCCGCTGTGGATGGGCGTGACCAAGGTCGCGGGACTTTTTCCCGCGACGGTCAGAACACCACCTCCTTCCTGCTCTTTATGGCGCCCTCCATCTAATCATACGTTTTTTAACTAGGAATAAGGTTTAAATAATAAAAGTTTTAATGAACTCGAATTTTAAGTATTTGAAATATTTATTCAATTTTTACTTCAGCCATCTAATCTTATGTGTAACTATGTTTGCATAATATTTTCTATGTACAGAGTAGACTAGGTTAGTAGAATCTCTGATCACTTTCCGCTGCTGGGTTCTCGTGATCTGTCCGGTGGGATAATACAATATCCCGCCGATCAGAAGCGGGGGCTTGGTCGGGGGAGTGCTTGGGAGGACGCTTATATACTGAATCTCTGAACAGCATTTTTGGAAGGCTTATCGGGCAGGAATTGGTGGGATACTGCATCTAGCCTGTTTTAGCCGGACAAGCTTCTTCGGGTGTGTTCGGGAGGACGTGGTTTAAAATAAATATTCATTTGGTTTTAATATTGAAGTGAGAGTAATAAATAGCAACAGGAAAAGGAGCTGAGCTGTTCTGGACCGAGCTAATTGCTACGTATTCATGAATTACAGAATACATTATTATGAGGTAAAAACATGCATACAATGATACACCACCGACTACAATGAAACGACTATTAATATATCAGATATGTATAGTAAATAAATAATGGAGCATTCTGGTTGAGCCCGGAACCTATTTTACTCTTCAACTTTATTTCTAACTTCTCTCTTTATCTTGTTCTTATACCAATCCCACAAACCCTCCAATCACTCACCAACATATCTTCAACTCCCATGCTCCCCAACTCCTCCCAAATATATTTGTAATAGTTGCTTATATCTTTACTCCAGCCATCGGTCGGTCGGTCGGTCGACAGGGGTCACTCACCCCTCAGAGCCCACCCGGTTACCACACTGCAACCTACTTGCTCTCTCTCGCCCGGGCACAAAGGAGAACCAGGAACCCACCTTTCTAGTTACTCTGCCCTCACCTAAAGTCACAACACAGACCACCCCTGACTTCTCCTCACTTTCGCCCACTCGGAGGATGCACCATCAGTATCCTGCCGCCTGTCGTCACGTTGCTAGTCTGCACACATACAGTCAAGCGCTTCAAGAGGACGACAGAAGGTGGACGGAAGTGAGGACTTCCAGAAGAGCTACTGGCCAGCTCTGAGGTGGTAAAGCACAGTTCCAGACACACACACCTGATCCAGCTTACCAGAATATATTTGTTTAAGGACCCATATTGGGCCCGCATACGATAAAGAAAGACAGAGAGAGTGGTTGACTAACCTGGTGGTTTCTATAAAAATGTATGTGTCCTTCTAGGACAAGACTAAAGAACAAATAATTTAGACTCATCTGAATATATAAGGATGATGATGTGTTGTTAATTAATTATATTTGTTAGGAACGGTGCCATGCCGAAAGAGTTATTATATTGGATCTGATAGGAGAGATTAAATATTAAAAGAGTAAAAGTAAAGAGGGGAGGGAAAGAATAGTTTTGTTAATTTATGAGGTAACCAGTAAGTTAAAGAGGGAAACAGTTGTTCAGTTGCCTAAAAGATTAGCTATAACTAGGAAAGGACACTAGTCCATATGAATAATTCATTAAGTTGTAAAAAAAGGAAATTGTGAAGAAGTTACGTTATTATTAAGTCTAAAAAGAGCTATTCCGTGTATGCGTCTGAGGCACGGTTCATTTTTTGTTAGAATGATTATTGATTAAGGTGAATGGTAACATAGCGTGTTTGTAACTAGGGTTACTTGAGGGTAAATTCGGAAGGGGTCATTGAGATCAAGATTGTAAACCCATATGGTGAAGTAACTGGGTGATGGGACCCAACAGTATTATTGAGGTAAAAATTGTAAACCTAGATTGTGAGGTAACTGGGTGGCGGAACCCATATTATATGTGAGAGAGACCTTGTAATCTCATTCGGTAATGTGCACGATGTTATGTCATTGTGGAGGTAGGCCTACTTGTGTAGTAACGACGGTTGTGTCAAAGGAGTAAATAGATTCTATGTATTGAGGAGATAGATAATATGTGTTATAGCCTTGGTATTGAGAAAGGATACAGAAGGCTCAGTAAACGTGGGAAGACCTAAAGAGTAGAGGAAAGAATATAACTTTTGTTTTAGTGAGGCAAAGAGCAAATGGTTCATTGGGTCCTGGTCTCAATCAAAGACACAGCAGGGTTTTGATTTAATTATTTAGGATTAATCACTAATAACGGGTCGTAGGATCGAAGCCGACTTGAGTCAATACCTGAATAGCGGGAATTCAGTTAGGGAGTAACGGGAACTCTAGGGGTCCAAAGTGCAACCTAGCATGACTCGACGTAATATTCAATCTGCTTCTTAAACTCATCTCGGCCCGAGCCATGAACCTATTATTAGAGTAGTTAGGAAGTCTGTTAAATAAAATATACGAACTTCTAAACGACTGATTATATATATATATATATATATATATATATATATATATATATATATATATAAAAGTTCCCTTGAATTGTTATTGTAATTATTAAGTTGTCAGTTTAATTTAGTCAAATACTAAATTATAATATATGCTATGGAGTCGGTTCAATATCCTAACAATTATATCCTACCTATTGTTTCATTTATATATTCAAACTGATACACAACATCGTGTATTATTTCACAGTTTTTTTATAATAAGTTATTCGTCTAGACCAGTGGTCAGCAACCCTTTAAGCTTGAAGAGCCATTTGTTCTCAGTTTAATAAAACAAACATAACTGTTGGAGCCGAAACACAAAAAATTGGTCTCATAAACCGAAATCTACAGTATTTCAGAAATAAGAGAATATACCGGTACACGACTTGTGAACTAAACAGATTATAGTGATATTTTTCAATGTACTTTTATTCACAAAGCTTAGGGAATTCATAGGACTATGTGTGACATTTCTAGAAATAACGATTGATACCTATAGATATTTTCGAAGATGAATAAACAAATCGAATGTTGCCTTGCATGTGTTATATGATGCCTTCGTTTTGAATGAAGAATTATTATTTCTGAAGTTTCTGGAGCCACTCAAGTGTCCTGAACGAGCCGCATGCGGCTCCTGAGCCGCAAGTTGCCGACCCCTGGTCTAGACTCTAGTATGTGATATTTCATATGCTAATTTGTTATATGTTAGCAGTGTTCTTAAACGAGGGTCAGTAACCGATGTAATATACAAATATGATTGTAGATTTGTCTGAAGTATATGAGTAATGCTATAATCCACGTTATAAACTGTCTCTGAGTCCCAATAATTGTGGCGTGACTCTAGGCTTTATATATTACACAGTAACCAATCATTACTTTATCACAGTATGTTTTATTATTCAGAATATTTAAGATAACTGTCGAGTAATACATTCAAACTTGCAGGATCAATTACTGCTATTAAATATATACAAAACAAATATCACATGATCCATCCAAAACTGAAGACTTATATTATATATTGCCATAAATAGAAAACCATAGTACACACATAAACATAACGAGTATGTGTTTCTGTTTTGTGTTTGATGAATACACGGATATAACATTTTCAACTCCTGTTAAGTCATCTTCAGTGAACATAATTGTAACTGTAAATGCATGAGAGTGGGAGCGGTGTTGATAACAGACTCACACCAGGCATTGTTATGGCAATTATATTCAACAATTGTAGTGTGGAAGTTTCTGAAGTCAAATGATATACTGAATGAGCTGTTACTAAAGACGCTATGCTTTTAGATTAGTAGCCAGATCAGGTACCAATGTAAAATAGGCCCGAATATTTGTCACAATAAAGATGTAGGAAAAACATTTAGGAAAATGTACAATGTTTATCTGCCCTTAAAGGTCGTGTTGTTTTTATCCTCCTCCTTGTTCTGAAAAACATGAGTAAATGATAGAAGAGGAGAGGAGAGAGAAAGAGGGGACCGTTGGTAGAGGGGAGAAATCAAAGAGGAAGCGTGAAGGAGAGGAAAGAAGAGTATGGAGTGGGAGGAGAAGGGAGGAGAGAAGAGACTAAGAAGGGAAGTTCAAGAAGAAGAGGCGAGGAACAGGCAAGAGTGACCGATAAGACCACCGGACAGTGAAAGAGAAAAATGGACCTTCCGAACTTGTGGAACCAAGAGGCAGACACTGAGTCAACTTGGGATTGTTGAAATGTGTTTAAGAAGATGAGAACAGGAGGAGGAATTAGGATGTAGATGAGAGAGAGAGAGAGATTGTGAAAACTCACCATTAAGGAGACATCCATGTGCAGCCTTCCATAATTGTATTCATTATATTTTTTTGGGGGAAGTGTTTGGTTTTTTGAATAAAATTAATACATTAAATTATTACCTGTCATGTTGTCAGCTCCATTTTTGTGTCCTTGTGCTTTTACCGGTTCCGATTTGGAGCTACTGCCTCAAACGGTACCACCACTGTCCTTGATCGACACTTTACACACAAATTATAATGTGTTGATGTTTTTTATTTACATTTAATATGTTATTACTATATTATTATGAAATAGGTTATAGTTATCTTAATGAAAGCACCATGTTCATGGCATAAACATACACATTTGTGGCCCTCGCGGGAAGCCAAGCGTGTTAATGGAGATAAGTAGTGTGTGTAGGTCTGAGACAACACCCATATGGCCTCTGACATCTACAATATACAACCAATACACCAACATATAGATAACAATGGTAGTACGGAGAGTAATGGGTCTACATCATACAACACATTACACGCCTTATATATTCTACAACTTATACCCTACGCTACAGATGCATTACTTATACAACTTTGACATCAAACTACAAACTAACTCGATATTAAAGTATGAATCTAAAGGCCACAACAAACCAAACATTGATAATTCAGGTCAATATTAAGTCAATACAAGTACCGGTGTCGTCCTTTTTAACTTTATTCTGGCTCTATTGTTAGACGACTACATTTAATGTACAGTATAATGGGCCTCCAGCAATTAACAGGCTTCCATCTCATTTAACCGTTTGTACTACCACAGATCCTTCTTAAACTGCACAAAATCGTCTTAATATAACTGGTATGAAATGATAAAGACATCGCTGATACAGTTATAAGACAAACACAGCCCTAACAAAACTTCATATGAATTATAATAATGGAACACTTACTGTAGATAACAAAAGATGTACAGAGCTAAATGATTATACATTATACTACAGTGGTGATGGTCTATCAGATTGAGAGCTAAGCGATCTCTGCCATACCCATAGCTTACTCTGACTGTTCCTTTTACTTATATATTTTCTAGAGCTCAAGTGACAGCGTCTCTTCTGTGGATTTACCTCCCTACTGCCAACTATAGAATTTGGCAGATTGGGAGCCAAAGCGTCACATTTTGTATTTGCCTCTCAACTTTCCCGTCATAATTGCTGAGGGGCAAAGGGCCTTGGGTGGGGCTTTGGTTTTCCGGGCGTTTCCGCACTCTCCTCAGCTCCCCGCCTTGGAGTGGCTTCTGTCATCTGGGTTTTATTAGTGGTATGCAGGGAGGGTTTTGTGGGGCACTCGTTAATGGCATTTGGCTTGCTCGGGACCTTGGGGCTGCTCGGCCTGACATCCTGGGGAACAGCAACAAGAACATTATACTACACTTGAATTATGCCATTTATAAATTATATTAATCTTAACCCTTAAAAAGCGGCTCACCACTTAAGTCGAGTTAAATAAAGCTGGACTATGTGGCGGCGCTCGACATAGGTCGAGTGGCAATTTCAGCACGTAATGTGGCTGAGAGAGAGAGACAAGTGGTGGCAGGAGACTAGCGAGCGTATGACTGCTCCAGACCACCGCGGCGAACCTACTGACACAAATCTCAGCTCCCTCCTCCCTCTCTCACTCGCTACATACTCAATTATGTACCGAAAGTACCGAATTACCTGCTTTTTGCACTCGCGTTGCACGGTTATTGCAAGAAAACTATCCATCATACAAGGATCGTTATGGTGTCATTCGAAAGCTCTGTTTATGCCCTTTCAGGGATAGATACTTGTTTTACGTTCTGGGTCTTATTTAGGCATGAAAATGATCACGTAAACAGCCCTATTTTGGCTAAAAACACCCCGCTGGGCGGTACACATAAATAAACCGCATAGGCCGCTAAAGAAGGGTTAAAGGAGGAAGTGTTATATATTTGTTTAAGTATGTGTTTGTGTATTATTGCTTCAATATCCTTACTAGACCTCCACCAAGCTTAATATAAATTATCCTCAAGATCCCCCTTCTAGATAATTTTGTTTTGTTTTTGGTAAAAAACAGCCGGTTCCTGCAAAATTACTGGCTCGCTATTGCTCGCCATTAAATAAATGACACCTAATTGGCACTAAAGGTCTTGATATTGATAAATAAATGTGACTAGAGATTTTAAAATCGACAAACTAATGGGGAGGACGTTTTAAAATTTAAAAGCTGACGGGGTTCATGATGAGGGAAAAGGGGGTCCAAAAAAAAGCAACTACCTCCCCCGTAAGAAACAAAGTAATGCATAATGTATCACTGAGGAAAACCTTTTGTAATTCAATACATTTTGTGTTTAGCTTTAGTAGGATTACTTGAATAAGACTCCTTAAGGCTCATAATAACCATATGACCAACATAATAGTCTAAAATAATGGAATGTTGTTACATACATTTTATTAATACCACTTTAACTCTGCACAAATAGCTAGGACCGGGGAAATGTAGTTGAAATGTCCCAGGCAAAAGTAAAACATATTTTCTAATCCAAAAAGTGACTAGAACAAACATATTCATAGAACATTCTTTATATAGGCACAAGATGTATAGCACCAAGTATCAAAACATAAGAACTTAAGAACATAAGAAAAATGGAAATCTGCAGAAGGGCCTATATTGGCCAATACGAGGCAGACCCATTCTTCCATATATCCCTAACTTTTAAATATGAATCTGTAAACCTAAGAAGCCTCAAAGTAGGCACTGGGTCCTACACTTACCACAACTTTAGTCTTAGATGTAACAATACATTAGTGTCATAATAGGAAACATAAACATATCAACCTATTTTACCCAGATGAACCACTAAGATAAGAGGACAGTGTATGTAAGCCTCACAAGATAAAATCTAGCTTACAATATCCATAACTCGGCGGTAAGAACAGATAAGAGTGTCCTAGCACGGGGGAAACGACCACTATTAGCTGGCAGATATTTTCTCAGATAACATCTCAACAAGAGTTTTTAAGATGAAATTATGTCACAGACCAGTAAACGGCCAAGCATTTGGGAGTCCATAAGAGAAACTTAAGAAGGCACTTTAAAAAAAACGTCTTTCAGTCCATGTAATTTATAGCAATACAAAAACTGCATATCAAAAAGCTCTATAAATAGGTTGTTTAAGCACACTTCCCTTAGTACAATGTGATGTACTACAGTACGATAACGGTTAGTACAGATAATGTAATACACAATCCAATAAACTGTGAACACCAATTATTCTGGAGGATATAAGGAAAACAGATCTTCAATGAACATCCCATTCGCTCGTGTAAAACATTGATACATTAGAAGGGATCCAGATATCCTCATCGAACAAAAACCTTTGGAAGATTGAATATTGCAAATTGAATATTGAATATTACAAGGACACCCATTTTACACAGGAATCAATGTGTTACGTAAATTGGGCAAAAGAGCTACACTACCTTATAATATATCAATGACATATGTGCCTGCAATAAGCAAATGCATGTGCTAGATACAAATTAGCTTGGACGGTTGGTATACGATCTACTCATATAATACTATATACTGTACTTAAACCAATTAATATACAAATACCTTAGATTAAAGAAAAACGTCGGTGGTTACTCAACCCAAATCAACCCACCAACAATCTTAGTACCAACACAGGTACTATGATAAACCAGGGTTATAGGAATAAGATTTTGCCATAGTTAAAGCATATTAACAGTTCCCACGTGGATTCCTTATACTATAATACTTTTTCACATTAGTTATACAAACTAACAATCCACACACATCCACAAATTTCATATTATCTTAATTATTATTAACTCACACAACACTATATACCCCATCACTTAAGTTGTGTACAGGGTACTGTGACTGTTGTCACACGCTATTTACCATAGTTAGCTCCAGCAACCCAGTCCTACATCCAATAAACAATCCTTTAACCAACAATAATACTGACGCTCACACTTTTATTTCATCTTTGGTCCCCGAATTTTCATTATTTTATTCATATTCACACACTTTAACCTCAACAATAGTGTTTTTTAAACAAACACATAAAAAGTATAAATATATTGATATTAATATATACACATATATCTATATATATATATACAGTATATATATATACTGTATATGTTGTACTTAAATTTATAAGTTCAAGCACACTAATAAGGTGGGGGAATAATTAGACAGTTGTTGGAGTTTTGTATATTTATTTAACAGCCCAACTCTTAAGCTAACACGGGTCCAGTAACCAACTTCCTGTTCAGCCCGAAATGAGTTCAATACACGAATTGAATAGTTCGTTGACCCACACCAGATAGTACATTGGAACTCGAGAGCTCCCGTTACCATCTACTTGGATTCCCGCTATTCAGGTAATGACTCACTTCGACTTCGATCCATTGCAGGTTACCAGACTCAACTAATAAGTTTACAATGCCCTCGGATGTCTAACTAGGAGACCAGGGCTTCTCTGACCAAAGACTCTTATTCGTAAATCTAAATCACAAATGCTTTTTCCTGAATAATATAACCTTTACCGAGCCCCTGGATGTCTATCTATAAGACCGGGGCATTACGAACATAAATCCTCTTAATACAATACAACACTGGCCCGTAGACCACTTAATTGCCCACAATTGATATAATCTTTGTCTCACCACCCATTTTACAGCATCGAACGCGTAGTCCGTTATACTTGAACATAAATTCTCTTAATACAACGCAATATCTTAACCCTAATACAATACAACACTGGCCCGTAGACCACTTAACCCTTAACTGGCGGCGAGCAACATATGTCGAGTGAAATAAATTTGGACTAAGTGGCGGTGCACGACATCTGTCGAGCGCCATTTTCAGCACGTAATGTTGCTGAGAGAGAGAGCTGAGCGGTGGGACGAGCATAGTAACCCTATGACCGCTCCCCACGACCACCGTGGACATACTGAACTGTATTCTACTTTCCCCCCTCCTTTCTCACTCGCTACACAGGGAATTATGTAAGGAAGTTACCTTATTTCAGTGTTTTTGCACTCGTGTTGCACGATCGTTGCAAGAGAACCAGTGGTCTTACAAGGATGGTTCGGGTGTCATTGGAAAGCTCTGTTTAGGCCCTTTCAGTGATAGATATTTGGTTTACGCTCTGGGTCTTATTTAGGCATGAAAATGATCACGTAAACAACCCTATTTAGGGTAAAAAAAAAACGCTGTGCGGTACGGTCAAATAGCCCGCCTAGCCCGCCAATAAGGTGTTAATTCCCCACAAATTATATAATCTTTATCTCACCACCCCGATAGAGGCATCGAACGCGTAGTCCGTTACACCTGAACATAAATTATCTTAACACAATATCTTATACAGACCCGTAGGTCATCTAAGTCTCCGCGTAGGAAACAATCTTTTTCCTTTACAATATTTAACTCTTTATCCATTACACGTATTCCCGGATACGTACATAATATCCTAACGCAATAGATACGTCCTTACTAATTCAAAGATTTTACTTTAGGCTTATTCTCTATCGCCGCTCAACCGACGGACTAACCATTAATAAGATGATTAGTTCAATTTCCTCCACAACATAAGATATAGTTTAACCCGTACAGCCCCAGTGACGCGCCTGACGCGTCGGCGATGTATGTAATGCACAGCCCCAGAGACACGCCTGGCGCGTCACCCTAATTGCGCCGACCGTAACCTCAGGTGTAGCCACTCAAGAGGGCTCAGATTTGTATGGGAACTGTGTACGTATCCCACGCAACCGTGCTGGCACGATGGTTGAATACTCTCAAAGTCCACGTGCGTGCGCGTGAGCGCGCAATAACCTGGTTTTTTGGGATAATTGCCTTCAATTTTTTACTCTTGTAAAATACGTTTTCGGGGGTTCTGTAGGACCATTCTTTAAGCTTTTTGAGCGGTTTTTCGTGGTTTTTCCTTCATTCCTAACCCATTCGCTATTGTTTCTGGAATAAAACCATTTTTTGAAAACCGGCCGGGTTCTGGTGAACAAACATTACAAAACTAGCCGGGGTTGGACAGGTTAATTCTTGGACTAGTGTCTTTCACTTTTGGACTGGTGTCCTTCCCATATATATATCTATCTCCCTAAGCTGAAGCTCATCTATCCACAACTATCTATTATTCCCACTGAACCCTATAGTTGCTTTCAAATCTCAATCCCCCTTACTTTAATTAATTCTCGTCCTATAAGATCCTATCTATTTGGTAGCTAATGGCATGGAGCCTTCTCTATCAATAAACACTAATACTCTATGAACACATCATCCCTTTATTTTGCTTCAAAAGTCAAGTCTATTTCTCTTTAGTCTGTTCCAATAAGAACACATTAATTATTTAAGGGTAACCACTAGCTTTGTCAACATCATCTCTCTCTTCTTTTATTCCTTGCAGGCCCAATATGGGTCCTTAATAAAAGTAGGTTAAAGCTGCTTGCTACCACACTGGATCATTCACCACCTCGGGCTGGCCAGTAGTGGTCCTGGAAACACTCACTCCCATCTACTTCCTGTCGCCCCTCTTGAATTGCTTGGCTGCGGGTGTGCAAGCCACCAATGTGACGACAGACAGAGGGATACTGGTGGTGTATTCTCCTCATATGTGAGAGTGAGGCCAGGCCCAAGGGAGTACGAACGGGAACGGTTGAGGTGGGCTGGAAGGCTGTAGTAGGGTAAGCCAAGTTTCCTTTGGTGCCCGGGAAAGAGAGAGAGGCTGGCCTGTGGCTAGTTGTCCCAGTGGTGCCCATTGCTTGAATGAGAGGGAGCTCAATGAATGAATGAATGAATATAGAAAAGGTGGGTGAGGGTGAAAGAAGGGAAGTTTGTATTGGTTAAGTAGGAGAGACAGTGGTAATAGTGAGAGAAAATAGAGTGTCGGGGCTTGACCCAACGTGCATGAGTTGAGTATTTGGGTTGGGGTTGAATTGTAATCGTTAGAGCATTCTTTAATGAGGTTCAGATGGCTTGCCAAGAAGGGGGGCTTGGGGTGGTGATTGCAAGATGAAGGTGGGAGATGGTGGTGATGATGGTGGTGGTGAAGAAGCCGATGGTGTTATTCTTTTCCAGACATTTAAGAAGGCTTCTCTGGTGCAGACACTTGGAGAACTGTTTCTTGAAGGCTGGTGAGAGAGGTTTTCCTTCTGCTGCAGCTGCCTTGATCTTCTTGGTCAGCTCGCTGAAGGTCTCCTGAAGCTCGCTGGCGGTGGCCCCCAAGTCGACGTCTCCATCATCTTCCTCCATCTCCTCCTCGTCGACATCTTCTCCTATGGTGGACTCGGAGTAGTCGGCAGAGGAGAAGGCTGCCACCGGATGTTCAATGGTGGCAGGAGTCGAGGCTGCTACTGGTGTGGCGACGTTGACTGGTGTTGATGGTGTTGATGTTGATGGTGAGGCCTTCTCCTTGATTGTTGTTGAAGCTGTAGATGTTGGAGTCTTCTGAAGGCAAAGTGGTCGAGGCAGGAGTTGAGTCTTCGGGTTGTTGGTAGGCTTCTTTTTGGGCGGTTTATCGGTTGCTGTTGTTCGGGCAAGGAGATCTGGAGGGATGACTATGGTGGGCAGGTTGTTGGCAGCTAGTAGAGCAGGTAGAAGAACAGCAAGTCGGCCTCGATCATCCCCAACAAGCGCAATTGCGGAGTGGACGATGACTGTGATGATGTCAGTCTTTAGGCCAGACTTGACTCTGGTGGTAGTGGGTCGCTTCTGCCTTGCTTGATGGAGTAAGGAGCCCCTCACAGGTCTGCCATGGGGTCCTGTCACTCTTGCTGCCTCCTTGCCCTTCCTTCCCTTGATGATGGTAAATTCCACTTTCTCTCCTTCTCCTAGTGAAACACTTGTGCATTTGTTGTTAGGCACAATGTTCTTTCGGTGGATGAAAAAATCTGCTTGGTCTCCTTCTCTGTTGATAAATCCATACCCACTTTTCACATGGAACCACTTTACCACGCCAGAAAAGGTGGTTGGTTGTTCCTGGGTGGCCATGGTGAGAGTGGGTAGAGGTGTTTCTGCCAGGTGTGGAGAATGGAGTGCTCCTCTCCCCCCCCCCCCTTTATATAGGCCTGCCGCCCGGCACGAGGCATGCCTTGGGGCGTTGTAATTGGCCGGCTCGCACGCACGGCTAGCTGCTGCTTGGCACGCGCTAGCTGCACATTCAACTTGGTCTCCTCGACTTCTTTCTCTCCATAATATGTCCCCGGAAGTCGATTGCAATTGTCTTTTCATGGCTTACGGGAGTCTAGGGCTGGCAAGGAATTATTGGACATATTGCAATCAGAAGGGACGGCCTGTGGAGAGAGCGATGGAGCCTTTTGATTGGCAGAGCGAGGAGTAGTGCAGATGGTGGAAGTCATGCCTGGAATGTCCACACTATCTGGCCACAAGGCTCGGACAAAAGGAGCACGCTGATTGGCCGGCCGTCTTTCTTCTTTAATATATATATATATATAAATATATATATATATATATATATATATATATATAATAATATATATATATATATATATATATATATATATATATATATATATTATTAAATCAGTTTGTGTGTCTGTCTGTCTGTGTGTTCTTAATTGGCGCCCGCAGTTTTGGACCTGGGGAGCTGAAACTTTGCATGTGGGTGTCAATTGACCTGGGTCAGGTGATAGAGGGGGCGATGCCACGATCGGATGTCGTTTCGAGGCCGAAATTGAAAAAAAAAAAAACAAAAACAAAAAAGGCCGTTTGGGGCAGAAGGAGGCCTCCGATCGAAAAGGTGTATGGAACGAAAGTTGTTCGCAGCTTCCCAAAATGGGGGTACGGATGAGGTCAGATCCAAAATCGGAGGTCATTTAGCGGCCGAAATCGAGGTCGCCGTTTAATGAGGCACAGTGAGGCCGAGGCCGGTGATTATGGTAGTAGTAGTATTGTGATGATTGTGGTAGTAGTCATTGATGATGGTGATTATGGTAGTAGTAGTGGTGGTAGTAGTGATGGTGATTATGGTGGTACAGTATTATAAATAGATGTTTCATGTGTTCATAAATAAATGGTAGAATTTAAACCCGGGCAACGCCGGGTACCCCTGCTCGTATATATATATATATATATATATATATATATATATATATATATATTGGTAAAGCCAGGTAATAAATTGTCTTTAATACATACGAGGTTGAAAGAAATGGCAATTTCTGCGTTGGAAATTTTATTATTCAAAGTTTCCAGGTCTCTGATGAGTTTTCGCTGGGTGGCAGGAAGTAGATGAAGGAGATGAGCAAAATTCATGGTGGTACAGGGTTACATTAAAGTACATGAAGATACAGGATATACGACGCGTTTCACTGGACAACCAGCATTATCAAGTAAGGAAGGAATGATATAAAAGGTAAACAGGAAGGGTATATAGAGGGTGGAGGATCAGAGGAGGCGGAAAACAGGGGGCAAAAGTCTGCGATTGGTGGAAGGCTAAACTAGGAGAGAGAAAGGGGGTAACCGCTTCACGCATGCGCACTGGATGCGGGATGGTGGTCGATAGGTGGGGTCGAAGCTGATTGGCTGCGTGTCGAGGGGCGTGGCCTAAGTTGTGTGGCGCCTGCAGAAGACGAAGCTGAAGGAGGTAGCGCGGGGGGCTGCGTCAAGGGCACCGGGGGGCGAGGAGGGGTGTTAGGTCCTGTAGGGTAGTGCCTTTTGGCAGAAGGACAGAAGGACTTTTGGTTTGTGAACAGGCTTTCTACGTCGAGAGAGGCGATAGTGTGGTTGTTGTTACGGGGGGCGTCTCGTAAAATTTCCAAGAAATCGTGGGCTGAGTTAAGGTTGAATTGGCTGGGCACGTAGAGGGTGAGGAGGTTGTTCAGGGCCTTGGCGATCTGGTAGGTAGATCTCCTCGCTGAAGCCGCCAAAACCAGAGGAACTCACCATAGCAAAATACTGAACAAACAACACTTCCAAGCTGCCAAACTATTAAGAGACAACCCCAACATCATCATCCGTCGTGCGGATAAAGCTTCCTGCCCCGTGATCCATGACAAGGAGGAATATCTTAGAAAAATGGACGTCATCTTAAGTGACAACACTAAATTTAAAAAGATCACCCGCAACCCAACCGACGAAATCAAACGTATTGCCAACACCACCATCACCGCCATCAACGCCAAACGAGGAGGGATCCACCTTAAAAAACTCGTCGGAGAATACACCCCTGGTTATGCGTACGGAACCATCAAAACACACAAACCTGGGAACCCCCTCCGCCCCATCATCTCCCAGATCCCCACTGCCACCTACCAGATCGCCAAGGCCCTGAACAACCTCCTCACCCCCTACGTGCCCAGCCAATTCAACCTTAACTCAGCCCACGATTTCTTGGAAATTTTACGAGACGCCCCCCGTAACAACAACCACACTATCGCCTCTCTCGACGTAGAAAGCCTGTTCACCAACGTACCAGTGGATAGGACCATTGACATGATTCTACGTCGAATTTATCATTGCCCTGATACACCTACACTGGACATCCCGGAGAAGGCCCTGAAAACACTACTGGAGCTATGTACCAAGGAGGCCCCCTTCCTTTGCCCCCGGGGCAACATGTACAAGCAGATAGACGGTGTGGCGATGGGCAGCCCCCTAGGAGTTCTTTTTGCGAACTTTTTCATGGGTACCATCGAGGAAGAGCTCCTAGCTGCCCAACGACCCGCCGTCTACTGTAGATACGTGGATGACATCTTCGTGCAAATCAAGGACCTCCACGAACTACAGGAACTCCAGCGTCGCTTCATGACCTCCTCCGGACTTAACTTCACCTTTAAAAAATCTAACAATGGACAACTCCCCTTCCTCGACATCCTCGTAGCTCTGAACGACCATGGGTTCAAAACCACCATCTACATTAAACCTACTAACACAGGACAATGCCTCAACGGGATAGTGAATGCCCCCGCCGTTATCTTCTATCCTCCATCTCCGCCTATGTTAGGAGAGCCCTCACGCACTGCTCTACCTGGGCCGACACCCACCAGGAACTAGAAGGACTATCCCAAGTTTTAGTAAATAACGGATACTCCAACTCCGACATCTCCAGCACCATCAACCACCATCTTGAAAAATGGTACACCCAAAGCCCTCCCAACATTGACCCCCCAATGAAATTAAGATCTTCTACCGCAATTACATGTCCTCTGAACACAAAAATGACGAGGCCGTCTTAAAAGAAATAATCTCCAAGCATGTCCACCCAACCAACCCGGAAAACAAAATCAAATTAATAATTTATTACAAATCCCCCAAGACCTCCAACCTCGTTCTCCGCAAAAAACCAGCCTCCACCAAAATAAAGAGCCCGATGACCGACGATCACGTCATTTACCAACATACCTGTAATTATGAGGACTGTGGACCTCATTCCTATATTGGTATGACGCAGACTCGTCTTTCACGTCGGTTAACTCTTCACCTTCAGGCTGGAGCCATCAAAGACCACTATCTCACCCCTAACCACCCTCACCTCACACGCAACGAGTTAGAGAAACACACCACCATACTCGATAAAGAAAGTGACCCAAGGAGATTACCTATACTCGAAGCTCTATATATCCAAGCCTTACATCCCAACATCAACAACCAAACTCTGGACCTTCAGATCCTTCCTTCTGCCAAAAGGCACTACCCTACAGGACCTAACACCCTTCCTCGCCCCCCGGTGCCCTTGACGCAGCCCCCCGCGCTACCTCCTTCAGCTTCGTCTTCTGCAGGCGCCACACAACTTAGGCCACGCCCCTCGACACGCAGCCAATCAGCTTCGACCCCACCTATCGACCACCATCCCGCATCCAGTGCGCATGCGTGAAGCGGTTACCCCCTTTCTCTCTCCTAGTTTAGCCTTCCACCAATCGCAGACTTTTGCCCCCTGTTTTCCGCCTCCTCTGATCCTCCACCCTCTATATATACCCTTCCTGTTTACCTTTTATATCATTCCTTCCTTACTTGATAATGCTGGTTGTCCAGTGAAACGCGTCGTATATCATGTACTTTAATGTAACCCTGTACCACCATGAATTTTGCTCATCTCCTTCATCTACTTCCTGCCACCCAGCGAAAACTCATCAGAGACCTGGAAACTTTGAATATATATATATATATATATATATATATAAGTTAATTCAGTACAAGTACTCCATAATAGTAATCGGTGAAGAACCCATTCTGGCAGGAGGAACAGTGTTGCAGATTGACTCGATGTGCGGTGAGACTTTAGCACAGTATACAAGAGACAGACTAAATTGAAGGGTGAAGAGATAAGGGAACAATAAGATTACTCCAAAGATATTTCAAACAATTGCACTGAACAAAGACATCGGGAGTGAGGAGGCTGTTCATCCGTCTCGTCCAGACAGGAAATTGAAGACAGAGTTTTTGTTTATTGTAAAACATTTTGAGCTAACCACTGAGCTAGAGATCATTTAACTAACTTGGGAGCCATACATAGCTGGACTGGAAATTAATATAACGTAATTAGGAGCGTTTTCTTGACAATGTTTCCCTATCAGTATAATGCTCCTTCTTCCATGTTTCTTATATATATTGTATAATTATTGGTTCTGTGCATTCATCACAGTTGACCTAATGTATATTATGAACGTGGCTTACCAACTGACTGTACACCGGAATTCATAACCGGACCATAAACCGGAGCAGTATCACCACCGCCTGGAACATAGCCCGGTGTTAATGGACCCACGCTGGAGCTTCATCGTGGCGTGAATACAATAAGTTGCAGTCCCAGAGTAGACTTCTATAAGGAGCAAGTACCTTTGCTTTCATTATAGCCGTATTGTACACTCTCAAACATAATGTTGGGCCCAATATCAACAGCAACATGAATTTCCGAATTATTTATAGTAGGTAAAACAATCAATAATCTTATTCGATTCAGTTCGGGATAGTTTTAAAATTAATATATGATAAATATATTACTAATAAACATTACACCCATCCAAAGCAATGAGGGCGTCAATTAATAAACGAAAATATTGACTTTGGCTATCAAGTGATGTAATTAATACACACATAGTTTACAATGAGCAGGTTTACTATATGGCGGCTAATGTTAATGGAGAAGTTACCCTACACCAGTGATACTCCTCCTTGCTTACTGTGTTTGTTGTGCCTCCATAGTCACATACACACACACACACTAAAACTAAATCTTAAAGAGCCTGTCTCACTCCCCAGTTACAGCCGTGCTTCTTATCTTTATCGTGCCTCTCTCTCTCTCTCTCTCTCCTCCCAATAACAGAGTTCACTAACCCTCCCAATGATATCATTCCAGGTTCAGCCAATTAAATGAGGCCATGGAGGTACCACCAGAGAGAACCCCACCACAGATTTAACATTGGCATTCTGATCAATTTCACTTTCGTAGTCATAACCCTTTTAGTCAGTTTAGTCAGCCACTTTCGGTTTGGTTTCAGCTTCCTATAGATGATTGTATTCAATTTAGGAATGGCCTTTCAAAATTTGAAGGTAAATTGAGAATATATTGCACATAAACCTCTGATTCCTAGTGGTCCTTTAACTGAGAAAAGCAACCAAATATTGTTCATATTCAAAAGCAATCGTCTTCTGATTGCAATGGTTATATAATTGGGAATAGGGTTAGGCTGGAGTTTTTTTAAATAATAATAAGGGGAAGTGATCGTGTATTCAATTCCTCTATACCCAGCGACGCCATTTACATATTAATTCTAGCTACATTTTGACGATTTTTGGAAGATTAGGAAGGATATATGTTTTTTCACTACTACGAATATACGTTACCAGAGTATGTTTTGCATTGACTCCCTCGACATTTCGCGTTCTTGCTGGTAACTTATGAATTATTGAAAAGTTCACACAGTATTTGATACCTGTGTGTCAAGAATAATTGACAGATTACTACCTGGAAAACCAAGATACTATTATGGTCAGCATATGTAAAATGTCACAATATATAATGTCTACAACAATATACACAACGTTGATCTTTAATATGAGATAACAAAACATCTTGCATTCAACCCATTTTCACTCTTATTTCATACACCATAAAGACAATTTGCTTCATTAGATTAACACAATATTATCTTTATAATTGATATATTTCATTTTGAGGTGTTATATTTTTGTGGTCCGCAGACATGTTTGCTAGTGCTAACAGAACACTTGTCATTATGCATATTTATAAACATAATACACAATAGAATTACAATCCAAGCCCATTTTCAATGTAAATGTTTGCAAACGGAAGAGTAAATCAGCAATAATATCAAATATTTGTAACATCTATGAAACACAACAATAACATTAATAACACTGATACTGCCTAACAAAGCTAGCAGTATTGTTTCATCAAACAACATAATAATTTTGGCATAATAACCCTCTAAAGAAAATCCGCTCATATTAATGGAAATAATGTATCCCACCAACTCCAGACAATAAACTTATCTTTGTTTTCCAGGTAGTAATATACTTCCACCACCGTGCACCGACCTTCCAAACCGGATTTACCATGAACATTGAGGAAGAGGTTTGAGTCAGTGGAGACCTTGCCTTCAGGGAGTGTATAAAGTGGATATATATATATATATATATATATATATATATATATATATATATATATTTTCTTTCAGGCAGGTGAGATTAAAATAATAGTCACAGTTTGCATTATTGAGTTTTTTATTGATACTCTCAATTTTTCGTATAGTTTTTCTAGTATTTACAGGAAGTTGGTAAAGGAGGTTTGCAAAGGGTTCCGACGTTTCGATGGGCGCAGCCATCATTATCAAGGAGAAGTGAAGTTAGAAGGTGATAAGGTCAAGAATATATAGGCGATACAACATCAAGAGAGGGTTTATTGTGTGCTGGCTGTACGCTGGTTGGCTAACCTCAGGCTAGCTCTGGTTGGTTGGCTGGACGGTGCGTATGGGTTAGGCGCAGGAGTGGGCGGGGCCTCTGCTTCGTTTGTCTGCATGTGTGGAGGGGGCATCATGGGGGGCCTCGGTTTGGAAGGGCGTGCCGAGGGTAGGATCTGGCTGTATTCCGTTTGTGTGTTTAAAGTAGGTTGGTATGTTTGTATATATATAGCTTCAAGAATGAATAGGCGGCGTGAGTCTATTTCTTTATCAAGAATAGAGGTGTGTTTTATCTAAGTCGGGTCTGGTGAGTTCCTGATGGTGTGGGGATGTGTGGTAGTGGTCCTTGATAGCTCCGGCTTGAAGGTGGAGGGTAAGGCGACGTGACAGACGAGTCATTGTCAAACCGACGTAAGTGTGAGGTCCACAGTCCTCACTGTTACAGGTGTGTCGGTATATGACATGGTCCTCTTGTGACAGTTTCTTAGCGGTAGCCGGGCTGTTGCGAAGGACTAGTTGTTAGGTTTTCCTTGATTTGTAGTATATGATAAGTTTAAGGTGTTGGTCAGGGTTCATAGTTTTAACGTTGTTGCTGATAATATCTCTCATTATGTTTTCGTCAGTCTTGTGATCTGAGGACATGTGTTTTTTATAGTAAATTTTTATGTATTCAGTGTTTGTATTAGTAGGCATGTCGTGATTGTACCATGTTTCAAGGTGTTTGTTGATGGTGTGGGCGATGTCCGAGTTGCTGTACCCATTGTTTACAAGCACCTGGGTGAGCCTCTCGAGTTCCTTGTGTGTGTCTCGCCAGGAGGTGCAGTGTGATAGGGCTCTCCTGACGTAGGCGGCGATGGTGGACCGTAAATATCGCTGGGGGCATTCACTTTCGCCGTTGAGACATAATCCGTTGTTGGTGGGTTTGGTGTAGACAGTAGTGGTAAAGCCTGAGGTGTTGTTGTTGTTTACGAGGACATCAAGGAAGGGGAGATGACCATTAGAGTACTCCTCGAAGGTGAAGTTTAGACTGGAAGAGGCGATGAATCGTTGTTGAAGGTCACGTAGCTCCTGTGGGTCCCTCACACGCACGAAAATGTCGTCCACGTATCTGCAGTAGACGGAGGGGCGGTTGGTAGTCAGGAGCTCTTCTTCGATGGTGCCCATGTAAAAATTGGCGAAGAGGACTTCTAGGGGACTGCCCATTGCCACACCGTCGATCTGCTGGTACATGTCACCTCGCGGGCAGGTGAAGGGCGCCTCTTTGGTGCATAATTCCAGCAATGTCTTCAGGGCTGTTTCAGAGAGGTCTAAGGGTGTGTTGTCAGGGCAGTGGTAGACTCGATGTAGGATGAGCTCAATGGTGCAGTCCACAGGCACGTTGGTGAAGAGACTCTCTACATCTAGGGAGGTGATGATATGGTCGTCAGTTGGGGGGGAGTCTCTCAAAATCTCCTGGAAGTCAGCTGACGAGGAAAGACTGTACTGACTGGCTAGGGGTGTAGGGGGTCAGAAGTTTGTTCAAAGTCTTGGCAATTTGGTAGGTGGCGGTGGGGATCTGGGAGATAATGGGGCGAAGGGGGTTACCTGGTTTGTGGGTTTTGATTGTGCCGTAAGCGTACCCGGGGGAGAAGTCACCCATGAGTTTTTTAAGGTGGATCCCTCCTGTCTTCGCGTTGATGGTGGTGTTGGTTTTCCGCTTTATTTCCTCGGTGGGGTTACGGGTGATTTTCCAGAATTTTGTAGAGTCGCTTAGGATGTGGTCCATCTTCTGCAGGTATGCATCTTTGTCGTGGATGACCAGCCTGGCAGCTTTATCGGCTCGTCTGATTATGATATTATTATTATCACAAAGTTGTTTAGCCGCTAAGATGTGGTTTTTGTTGATTAATCCGCTGTTGTGGGAACCACGTGTTTTAGCGGCTTCGGCTAGTAAGGTCGGTTGTAGGTTCGGTGAGGTTGTGAGTTTCCCATCCTTCCCCAGTTTTTGGATGTCGTCCAGGAGAATCTCGATCTCTAGTCGTTTTCGGTGTGGTCGGGGTTTGGAGGTGTAGTGGCAATTGAGTCCTTTGTTGAGGAGTTCTTCTTGGTCGGGGGTCAGGTCCGTGTTGGTGAGGTTGATGTACCCTTTGAGGGGTCTGGGGAGTTTGATGTTGCCGCCATATAGTTTGGACAATTTCTTGATGGCGGTGTTCTCCACTTTGCGTAGGTGCTGTATATTCAGTTGTTCGAGTTTAGTGTTGATGCGTTGTTTAACTGGTGCGTGGGCGGCTTCTTCATTCCTTTGTTGTACAAGGGCGTCTCGCTCTTGTTGGAGGTAAAGTGCCGTCTCTCGCTTTTCCAAAGATTCTTGCTGGACCAATTCTCTCCGTAATTGGAGTGTGCTGTCTCAGTTTCTGGCATTCTCATTAAATAGTTTGATATTAGTGTAGCCAGGGAGGATATTTTCTTTCAGGCAGGTGAGATTAAAATAATAGGCACAGTCTGCATTATTGAGTTCTTTATTGATACTCTCAATTTATCGTATAGTTTTTCTAGTATATACAGGAAGTTGGTAAAGGAGGTTTGCAAAGGGTTCCGACGTTTCGATGGGCGCAGCCATCATTATCAAGGAGGAGTGAAGTTAGAAGGTGATAAGTCAAGAATATATAGGCGATACAAAATCAAGAGAGGGTTTATTGTGTGCTGGCTGTACGCTGGTTGGCTAACCTCAGGCTAGCTCTGGTTGGTTGGCTGGACGGTGCGTATGGGTTAGGCGCAGGAGTGGGCGGGGCCTCTGCTTCGTTTGTCTGCGTGTGTGGAGGGGGCAATCATGGGGGGCCTCGCTTTGGAAGGGCGTGCCGAGCATAGGATATGGCTGTATTCCGCTTGTGTGTTTAAAGTAGGTTGGTATGTTTGTATATATATATCTTCAAGAATGAATAGGCGGCGTGAGTCTATTTCTTTATCAAGAATACAGGTGTGTTTATCTAAGTCGGGTCTGGTGAGTTCCTGATGGTGTGGGGATGTGTGGTAGTGGTCCTTGATAGCTCCGGCTTGAAGGTGGAGGGTAAGGCGACGTGACAGACGAGTCCTTGTCAAACCGACGTAAGTGTGAGGTCCACAGTCCTCACTGTTACAGGTGTGTCGGTTTATGACATGGTCCTCTTGTGACGGTTTCTTAGTGGTAGCCGGGCTGTTGCGAAGGACTAGTTGTGAGGTTTTCCTTGATTTGTAGTATATGATAAGTTTAAGGTGTTGGTCAGGGTTCATAGTTTTAACGTTGTTGCTGATAAAGTCTCTCATTATGTTTTTGTCTGTCTTGTGATCTGAGGACTTGTGGTTTGTATAGTACATTTTTATGTATTCAGTGTTTGCATTAGTAGGCATGATAATAATGGCTGCGCCCATCGAAACGTCGGAACCCTTTGCAAACCTCCTTTACCAACTTCCTGTAAATACTAGAAAAACTATATGAAAAATTGAGAGTATCAATAAAAAACTCAATAATGCAGACTGTGCCTATTATTTTAATCTCACCTGCCTGAAAGAAAATATCCTCCCTGGATACACTAATATCAAACTATTTAATGAGAATGCCAGAAACCGAGACTGCACACTCCAATTCCGGAGAGAATTGGTCCAGCAAGAAGCTTTGGAAAAGAGAGAGACGGCACTTTACCTCCAACAAGAGCGAGACGCCCTTGTACAACAATGGAATGAAGAAGCCGCCCACGCACCAGTTAAACAACGCATCAACACCAAACTCGAACTACTGAATATACAGCACCTACGCAAAGTGGAGAGCACCGCCATCAAGAAATTGTCCAAACTATATGTCGGCAACATCAAACTCCCCAGACCCCTCAAAGGGTACATCAACCTCACCAACACGGACCTGACCCCCGACCAAGAAGAACACCTCAACAAAGGACTCAATTGCCACTACACCTCCAAACCCCGACCACACCGAAAACGACTAAAGATCGAGATTCTCCTGGACGACATCCAAAAACTGCAGAAGGATGGGAAACTCACAACCTTACCCAACCTACAACCGACCTTACTAGCCGAAGCCGCTAAAACACGTGGTTCCCACAACAGCGGATTAATCAACAAAAACCACATCTTAGCGGCTAAACAACTTCGTGATAATAATAATATCATAATCAGACGAGCCGATAAAGCTGCCACCTTGGTCATCCACGACAAAGATGAATACCTGCAGAAGATGGACCACATCCTAAGCGACTCTACAAAATTCCGGAAAATCACCCGTAACCCCACCGAGGAAATAAAGCGGAAAAACAAAACCACCATAACCGCCATCAACGCGAAGACAGGAGGGATCCACCTTAAAAAACTCATCGGTGACTTCTCCCCCGGGTACGCTTACAGCACAATCAAAACCCACAAACCAGGTAACCCCCTTCGCACCATTATCTCCCAGATCCCCACCGCCACCTAGCAAATTGCCAAGACTTTGAACAAACTTCTGACTCCCTACACCCCTAGCCAGTACAGTCTTTCCTCGTCAGCTGACTTCCTGGAGATTTTGAGAGACGCCCCCCCAACTGACGACCATATCATCGCCTCCCTAGATGTAGAGAGTCTCTTCACCAACGTGCCTGTGGACCGCACCATGGAGCTCATCCTACATCGAGTCTACCACTGCCCTGACAACACACCCTTAGACCTCCCTGAAACAGCCCTGAAGACGATGCTGGAAATATGCACCAAAGAGGCGCCTTTCACCTGCCCGCGAGGTGACATGTACCAGCAGATCGACGGTGTGGCAATGGGCAATCCCCTAGGAGTTCTCTTTGCCAATTTTTACATGGGCACCATCGAAGAAGAGCTCCTGACTACCAACCGCCCCTCCGTCTACTGCAGATACGTGGACGACATTTTCGTGCGTGTGAGGGACCCACAGGAGCTACGTGACCTTCAACAACGATTCATCGCCTCTTCCAGTCTAAACTTCACCTTCGAGGAGTCCTGTAATGGTCATCTCCCCTTCCTTGATGTCCTCGTAAACAACAACAACACCTCAGGCTTTACCACTACTGTCTACACCAAACCCACCAACAATGGATTATGTCTCAACGGCGAAAGTGAATGCCCCCAGCGATATTTACGGTCCACCATCGCCGCCTATGTCAGGAGAGCCCTATCACACTGCACCTCCTGGCGAGACACACACAAGGAACTCGAGAGGCTCACCCAGGTGCTTGTAAACAATGGGTACAGCAACTCGGACATCGCCCACACCATCAACAAACACCTTGAAACATGGTACACTCACGACATGCCTACTAATACAAACACTGAATACATAAAAATTTACTATAAAAACCACATGTCTTCAGATCACAAGACAGACGAAAACATAATGAGAGACATTATCAGCAACAACGTTAAAACTTCGAACCCTGACCAACACCTTAAACTTATCATATACTACAAATCAAGGAAAACCTCACAACTAGTCCTTCGCAACAGCCCGGCTACCGCTAAGAAACCGACACAAGAGCACCATGTCATATACCGACACACCTGTAACAGTGAGGACTGTGGACCTCACACTTACGTCGGTTTGACAAGGACTCGTCTGTCACGTCGCCTTACCCTCCAACTTCAAGCCGGAGCTATCAAGGACCACTACCACACATCCCCACACCATCAGGAACTCACCAGACCTGACTTAGATAAACACACCTCTATTCTTGATAAAGAAATAGACTCACGCCGCCTATTCATTCTTGAAGCTATATATATACAAACATACCACCTACTTTAAACACATAAGCGGAATACAGCCAGATCCTACCCTCGGCACGCCCTTCCAAAGCGAGGCCCCCCATGATGCCCCCAGGATTGCCCCCTCCACACACGCAGACAAAGGAAGCAGAGGTCCCGCCCACTCCTGCGCCTAACCCATACGCACCGTCCAGCCAACCAACCAGAGCTAGCCTGAGGTTAGCCAACCAGCGTACAGCCAGCACACAATAAACCCTCTCTTGATCTTGTATCGCCTATATTCTTGACTTATCACCTTCTAACTTCACTTCTCCTTGATAATGATGACTGCGCCCATCGAAACGTCGGAACCCTTTGCAAACCTCCTTTACCAACTTCCTGTAAATACTAGAAAAACTATTACGAAAAATTGAGAGTATCAATAAAAAACTCAATAATGCAAACTGTGCCTATTATTTTAATCTCACCAGCCTGAAAGAAAATATCCTCCCTGGCTACACTAATATATATATATATATATATATATATATATATACATTTGTTTTTCTTCTATATTTCAACTACTCCCTCTCGGGCATAGGCTGAGAGCCTGCACACTCTACCGCTGAACACGGTGAGGCCCGTGAGGTCTTGTTCCAGCCTATGGAGTGAGATATGCAAAGTACCCACGGCTCGAAGCAAGTGCATCTCTGAAGCTACTCTGCCTCTGCGGTTCATCGTCTCATCCCCCAGGCTCGGACCCTCACTCTCAGAACGCCACCTACTGAGCAATTAACTCACTAGGCATTGCCCCCCTGTAGCATATTTTGAATATGGGAATATTCATACAATGCTATTTAATCAGGGAATAATGTGTGCATTTTTGGGCATTTCAGTGTGCTGTGGTAATGCACTGAAACTAGGTACAGCACAAATTCCATCCCAATAATATCTTCCCATTGACACATTGGGATTCGAACCCGGGTCCATTGGATTACCAGGTCAGTGGCAAGATCACTCTGCCACACCTCCCCTATATATATATATATATAATATATATATATATATGTGTGTGTGTGTGTGTGTGTGTGTGTAAAGTGTAAAGTATATAAATAAACTGCAAGTTGTGAAGGAGATACATGAGTTTTGAACATGAATGTACCCAAGCTGCATATATTATTATTATTATGAGTATGACCTGGAAACAGTATGATACTATAAATTGTTATACTGGGCAATTATAACGATCGTGGCACATCAGCTGTAGCTTAATGGTGTTGATACTTTTGTGACATTTCGGGCAAATACATGGTGAATTTCATTCTATTTAATTAATGTGCATTAATGAGACAAAGGTGAAGCTGCATGTAACAAGTATCTCCCCCAAGTTGAAAGAGTGATAGAGAGCTGAATTGTTTTTTGGTGTATTGGACAGAAGTTTGGTGTGCCTGCTTAGTACAGTGCAATTTATAGGAGGTGTTTATGAGATCTAGCTGGATTACTCTCTGTGAAGGTGAGACACAAACAGAAACAGTGAGGAAAGCCAGGCAAATCAAACAGGAGTTCCAGCAACTCCTTATCACATGCCTATGAGGCCTCCCCTGGCATTGCCCAGTTTGATTGGTGTCTACAATATCCCCTAGAGAGGACCTGTCTTAGATTTCGGGTTTATATAGTCTCTCTCTCTCTCTCTCTCTCTCTCTCTCTCGCTCTCTCTCACACACACACACACACACACCGTGACCTACAAATCTTGAGTCGTCCTTCTCCTTATTCAGACGGCATCCCTCCTCAGGACTGTCTTAAACCTGCCCTAATTGGTGACCATTATGATAATTATCCTGCCCTAATAGCCTTATTACACGCCACACTCACCTCATTATTAGCTACTCACAGGAGCCTCACCTTCAATTTACGAGATGATAGGATATAATGTATATCAAACAACTTTTAATGTTGATAACATATGGTGTACAGTCTTTACTTTACAGACAATGAAAGCATATATTATGAAGTAGGTATTAAATCTTTCCATGGGTATTTTGTGTGTGTGAGCACGTGCACATATTTATCAACTCTGCGAAGCAGAGGGGTATCGCGCAAACGGATCCCGCCCGTATACTGGGCACCACCAGCCAGCCTGTCTGTCGTCGTCGTCCGTCTGTCTGTCTGTCCGGAAATTCCTCCTAGACCGTTTGATGGATTTTCACCAAATGTCGCAGGTATATCCATTTGGTCAATGTGATGGTCAGTCAAAAATAAATTTTCCATTTAACTTAAAGGTTAAGGTCAAAGGTCAAGGTTAAAAATAAGGTCAATATTTCATATTTTTTAGTTTTTACTCAAATCTCATCAGTTTCACTATACAAGTTACTGGTATCCTTAATATCGTATTGACCAAATTATAGGTAAATATACCAAAGGGTAAGGTCAAAGGTCATGGTCAAAGGTCAAATTAAGTTTTTCACTAGTATTTCTTATGCTAACTGTTAAATTATCACTAGGCTTACCATGTATATGTGGAATACCTAGGCCAAGATCATACAAGAAACTATACAATTCCATATGAAAGGTCAAGGTCACAGGTCAAGGTCAATATGCTATTTCCTTTACTTTTCATGCAAACTTCGCAAAATTTGGTGAGATAGTTGCACTTTAAAGGAAAAGGAAAATAATACGATTGGACACACATGTCATAAAGGTCAAAGGTCAAGGTCAACTATTCTTTTAATATATATGGAACTAACTGATGGGTTATAATGAAATTAGGTATGCTTATTCGATTTTCCAGGGCAACGTCAATGAACAAAACAAAAATACTCTTACATAAAGGTCAAGGTCAAAGGTTAACTTTTACCATTTATTATACTTTTTACTCAAATGTCTTCATTTTCACTATACATGTTACTGGTAACCTTGATATCGTATTTCCCCAATCATAGATGAATATTTTAAAGGGTAAGGTCAAAGTTCAAGGTCAAAGGTCAAAATAGTTGTTTTACTAGTATTTCTTATACTAACTGTTAAATTCTCACTAGGCTTACCATGAATATTCGGAATAACTAGACCAAGGTCATACAAGAAACTATTCAATTCCATATGCAAGGTCAAGATCAAATAAAAGGTCAATATGCCATTGTCTTTACTTTTCATGCAAACTTCACAAACTTTGGTGAGATAGTTGCACTTTAAGTGAAAAGGAAAATAATAAATGTTGAGACATATAAAGGTCAACATAAAGGTCAAAGTTCAAGGTCAACTATTCTATTAATATATATGGAACTAACTGATGGGTTTTAATGAAATTAGGCATGCTTATTTGATTTTAAAGGGCAATGTCAATGAAAAATTTTTTACTCTTACATAAAGGTCCAGGTCACAGGTCAAGGTCAAAGGTCAACTTTTACTATTTATTTTACTTTTTACTCAAATGTCTTCATTTTCACTATACAAGTTACTGGTAACCTTGATATCGTATTTCCCAAATCATAGATGAATATTTTAAAGGGTAAGGTCAAAGGTCAAAATTGTTGATTTACTAGTATTTCTTATACTAACTGTTACATTATCACTAGGCTTACCATGTACCGTATATTCGAAATAACTAGGCCAAGGTCATACAAGAAACTGTTCAATTCCATATGAAAGGTTAAGGTAACAGGTCAAGGTCAAATAAAAGGTCAATATGCTATTGTCTTTACTTTTCATGCAAACTTCACAAACGTTGGTAAGATAGTTGCACTTTAAGTGAAATGGAAAATAATAAATGTTGAGACATATACGGGTCAAGATAAAAGTCAAAGGTCAAGGTCAACTATTCTATTAATATATATGAAACTAACTGATGGGTTTTAACCCGTATAGCCCCAGCGACGTGTCTGATGCGTCGGCGATGTATGTAACGCACAGCCCCAGAGACGCGCCTGGCGCGTCACCCTAATTGCGCCGACCGTAACCTCAGGTGTAGCCACTCAAGAGGGCTCAGATTTGTATGGGAACTGTGTACGTATCCCACGCAACCGTACCGATGGTTGAAAACTCTCAAAGTCCACGTGCGTGCGCTTGAGCGCGCAATAACCTGTTTTTTTGGGATAATTGCCTTAAATTTTTTACTCTTGTAAAATCCGTTTTCGGGGGCTCTGTAAGACCATTTTTTAAGCTTTTTGAGCGGTTTTTCGTGGTTTTTCCTTCATTCCTAACCCATTCGCTATTGTTTCTGGAATAAAACCATTTTTTGAAAACCGGCCGGGTTCTGGTGCGCAAACATTACAAAACTAGCCGGGGCTCAACGGGTTAACCCTTATTTAGCGGCGAGCAACATAAGTCGAGTTAAATAAAGCTGGACTATGTGGCGGCGCTCGACATAACTCGAGTGGCAATTTCAGTACGTAATGTGGCTGAGAGAGAGAGACAAGTGGTGGCAGGAGACTAGCGAGCGTATGACTGCTCCAGACCACCGCGGCGAACCTACTGACACAAATCTCAGCTCCCTCCTCCCTCTCTCACTCGCTACATACTCAATTATGTACTGAAAGTACCGAATTACCTGCTTTTTGCACTCGCGTTGCACGGTTATTGCAAGAAAACTATCCATCATACAAGGATCGTTATGGTGTCATTCGAAAGCTCTGTTTATGCCCTTTCAGGGATAGGTACTTGTTTTACGTTCTGGGTCTTATTTAGGCATGAAAATGATCACGTAAACAGCCCTATTTTGGCTAAAAACACCCCGCTGTGCGGTACACATAAATAAACCGCATAGGCCGCTCGTAAGGTGTTAATGAAATTAGGCATGCTTATTTGATTTTCATAGGCAATGTCAATGCAAACAAAAATGTACTTTTACATAAAGGTCAAGGTCACAGGTCAAGGTCAAAGACAACTTATATTATTTATTAAAAAAATTTACTCAACTTTTGGAAAACTGGCTGTGTTATGACTTATTACTTAAATATCATATACTGTATACCAAATTTCACATAAATATTGTCATAGTTAAGGTCAGAGGTCAGGGTCAAAACAAGAGTATTTGTCATTTTCCCTAAACTCCTCCTAGAGAGTTTAATGCATTGTCACCAAATTATACAGGCAAATTCAGTTGGTCAATGCGACGACCATCCAAATATATGTATTTTATTTTAAGTAAAAGGTCAAAGGTCAAGGTCACAGTATATGATCACTATTTGTAATCAATATGTTTTTATACAAATTACTCCATATTCATAATGCTAGTTAATACGAACATTGCTGTTAAGCTAACTAAATCCTGGATAACAAATTCTAAGGTCAAAGGTTAAGGTCAAAGGTCTAGGTTAAAGGTCGATATATCATTTGAATTAGTATTTTGTATTTAATGTAGGATTTAAATTAGGCATATCATGCATATTCGGAATGCCTAGACCAAGGCCATACAAGAATAAACATGATTCCATTTGATAGGTCAAGGTCACAGATCAACGTCAAATATAAGGTCAATATGCTAATTTCTTTGCTATTCATGTAAACTTAACAAAATTCATTAAGACAGATGTGCTTTAAGGGGAAATTAAAATGATAAATTGTCAGACATCATGAAGGTCAAAGGTCAAGGTCAACTATTCCTTTAATATCTTTGAAACGAACTGATGATCTTTAGTGAAATTAGGCACACTTATTTGATTTTTCTAGGGTTACATCAGAGCAAACAAAAATACAATCCTACATAAATGTCAAGGTCACAGGCCAAGGTCAAAAGTTAACCTTTATCATAAAAAATACTAAATTTTCGATAAGCTGACGACTGTTAGTTGCATTTGACTTAAATATCATATAATTCAATCATATATATATATATTATATATATATATATATATATATATATATATACTGTATATATAGATATTTATTATAATACTTAACATTAAAGGTCAAGATTAAAGAACAAAAGAAGAGTGTTAATAATATTCTTTAACTCTTCCTAGACTGTTAACCCTGTGTGTACCGGTGACGTCTTTTGTATTGTAGTCTAGCTATAGTTAGACGATTTTGTGGAGCTTATGAAGGATCTGTGGTAGTAAAAAGGGTTAATTAAGATAGTTGAAAGCCTGCTACTTTTATGGATGCCTTCCATAAACTAAATAACATTGTCTTAATATCCAGTATGAAATGAAACCAACAGAACTGTACTGAACGGGTTACGTATCTTCACCAAATTTTGCTGCCAAATTTGGTTGGTCAATGTAACGATTGTCCAAATGGTGTGTTTTTGTTATACAAAGGTCAAGGTGAATGGTGAAGGTCACAGGTTATGATCACTATTTCTTTCTTATATATATTCTAAATTTGACTTACACCATATTAAAAATGCTACAAAATAGTGTTACGCTGACCTTATTATAGATAAATATTCAAATGGTTAAGATTCAATGTGATCATAAATGTAATTACTGTATATATATATATATATTCTCTTTTAAACAGACTGTTTAAAAGAGAATCTATTACCTGGCTATACTAACATATATATATATATATATATATATATATATATATATATATATATATCTTATGTTCTCTCCACTAACCAACTTTATATTATAATATATATAATATATATACTATAATAAAACATAATATAATATATATAATAAACCGATTTTATCTAAGAGATTCACTACTACTTGCAGAATTCTAGGTCGCAGAGTTGCGTATGCCTTTTTTTATTTATTTGTTATGGTAATGAGAAAACTGCAAACCTACTTTATTTTTAATTCATTTGATTACTATTGTGCGTGCGTCATTTGACTTAAAGTGAGTGTCATGGTTTCAGCTACTTTACGTAATGAATACGATGCTCTAAAATGAATCTATATATATCACGAAAAACAGCTTTCATTCATGAGAGATAAAGATATATTAAATATATTAGCAGTGACTGTTGTCCAACTCCTTAATTGTTATCATAATGATCAGGAAAGTAGTTCATTAGGTTGTATTTATAACCAACCACCAAGGTTGTAATTTTGGTGCGGGTGTTGGTGGACCCTAAGAGTGTTTGGTACTGTAACTACTGTGAACACACTCATTAAATACAAGTTAAATCACTTATGTCTCGTAAATCACTTGACACATGCTTAATACACGCTTTTCTGTCATGCGCAATACTCCACACTGGAGAAATATATTAATTCAGTTTTTTACAAACATATACTGTATATATAAATAAAATACATATACAAATAGTGATATATAAATGCAAAATGGAAAAACAACATGGAAATCAAATACTCTTCCGACTAGAAAAGACGCTTGTTAAGATGAAAAATAAATACATAATGGATGGTAGAGTTTATCTAATATACTGTAACTCCAAATGCAAATACCAGACCTGTGAGAGTTCCGTATGGTGCTCAGTGGTCTGGTTAATCTGCTCTATATAACCAACCAATCCAAATGCAAATGCAAAATACAAAAAAACAAAAAAACATTATCGATTACAATTATCAATGTGCATACTATTATTATTAGTTTAATATATTTTTCTCTTATTAACCAATTTGCTAACTATTTTCCTTGTATTCTAAATGTAGTTACTGGCCAGAGCTCCCAGTACACAAACATATTCTAGTTTGTAAGAAAGGGACACGGAGGAGACCAATATATTTAACTATGCTGTTGGCAACAAAGGTCCTACTCATACTGTATATATATGAAATATATTGTGGTTAGAATCAACCCCTGAATTAAAGGCAGCCAAAATCACAGGCACAACAAATAAATTATGAAAGTATTCGAAACATTGATTTTTTAGAGGACTTTAGATAGGTTTGCGGCATCTCGAAAAGATATAAAGTGTTAGTTATATTTCATCAAATATATACAATGATGTATTACCATACCTGAACTAAGTGTGATGTTACCATTTGTGTGAATGTGCATGCAATAGTAATTTTTGGAAGTAGGATGTTTGCACTATCTTTTAATATTTAATTAATTCCTTAGTATTGTTGCAGTGTTCAAAATAATCAAGATTATCTTTCCATCAAATTGTATGTAACACTAAAGCCAGGCATTATAGCAACCACAAAAATGATATTACTTAACACATAGCCTCATTAATTACCAAGGAGGCAAGATGTGGCCCATTGTGCAAGTCCAATAATTATTACTGTATTATGGTGGAGGTATCTGTGAGTCCTGTATTTACTATTAAGCAGTTAATATCCAGATAATTACAATACCATAATGGTTATTAGTGAGAGCCCATTAAGCAGTAAGGTACCAGGGAATGACCAGTGAAGCTCGCCGTAAAAAGGCTGGAATAGCGCTACGGTCGTCGGCTAAATGATTCTACCTGCATTTAATTAATTAACAATCATAATTATTGGGTTGTAAAACTCGCATGTGCAGTGACTAATAGTAATCCGGCTCTATTTAACTGAATAATATAATGTGTTTTGAAAAACGCATTTTGTTCTCTGTAAACAAAAACATGGCCAATACGCACCCTCTAAGAAAGGAATGAACAATATGGTACCCAGTTGATAAAACAACATGTTGTTAGCTTGCACCAATTGTCGAGTCTCTCTCCCGGCCATAACTGTCACGATCAAAAGTTGTGTGAATAACTTTATCAACTCTGCGTAAGCAGAGTGGTATCGCCCCCCCGTATAGTGGTACCATGCCGGCCGAACTTTCTGTCTGTCTGTCTGTCCGAATACTCCTCCTAGACCGTTCGACGGATTTTCACCAAACTTCACACAAGCATTCAGTGCGTGAATGTGATGGTTAGACAAAACAGATTTTTTGAATTTGTGCAATAGTTATGATTTTAGGTAAAACATATGGCTTTACCCCCCCCCCCCCCCCCCCCACCAGCCCTCCCTCCCACCTCGCGACCCGCATCCACCACCTCCGGACCCCCCCACCCCCACCCCCAGCCGATAGATACCCTCCCTCTAACATTCTTCTGTGGCAGCAATGATGATGGCGTTCTACGTGTGTGTGCCCTGTAGGGGCACACACATCACATAACGCCACACATCACAGATGTGATGATAATGGTGATTATGGTATTTGTAGCGATGGTGTTGGTAATTGTGATAGTATTTGTTATGGTGGTGATGATCTGTAGTGGTGACGATATTGTGTCTGAGTGTAGTAATGATAATTGTGGTGATTATGGTAGCAGTTATGATATTGCCAGTAGTGATGATGGTGGTTATTATGGTAGTGAGGGCAGTCGTGATTATGAAAGTATTTGTGATAGTGGTGGTGATAGTAGCAGTGATGATGGTAGTAGATGATGGGGATAGTAGTAGAGATGATGGTGAAAGTATTGGTAACTCGCCCCGCATTTGTTACGCTAAGTTAGTTTAGTTGACATTAGGAGTGATGGTAGTAATAATGGGGATGATGGTGATAATAGTAGTGATGATGGTTGTAGTTGTGTGATAATGATGACAGTATTGATGATGATGACAGTAGTAGATATGATGGTGACAATACTAGTTGTAGTGATGATGGTGACAGTAGTTGTTGTTGTTGTTGCTGTTCCCCAGGCTGCCTGGCCGAACAGCCCCAAGACCAGGTGGTGACAGTAGTAATGTTGATTGTAAGACGATGGTGATAGTTGTAGTGATAATGATGACAGTAGTGATGAAGGTAGTCACGATAGTGAGAATATTAGTGATGTTGGTGAGTAGTAGTGATGATGGTGAAAGTTGTAGTGATGACAGTAGTAGTGATCATGAGAGTAGTAGTGATGATGGTAAGAGTAGTAGCAATGATTATAATAGTAGGAGTGCTGATGATAGTGATAGTGACTAGTAGTGATGATGGGGACCCATCGTAGAGTTGGGTATGCTGTTTTGATTTTGGGCAAAACGGCACGTCTACTTTATAATAAATTATCCTATTCTTGGTACACGTAGATAACAAATATATACACTCTATCTCTCTCTCTCTCTATATATATATATATATATATATATATATATATATATATATATATATATATTTCTATATATATATTGTTACGTATCTTGATTTAGAAGTGGTTAACTAAATAAATAAAGACAGAACAGTTAATATGAAAGTGTAGCAAAACAGCTGAAGGCCAAAAGAACGTAAAATATTAAAGTTAGTTCTGTTGTCACTTGCTTTCCCTCAGTTGTTGGGACAGTTATCCTCTATACTCTGATACACTTCAATTATATTTAATCAGTAAACTATTTAAAGTTACATTGAATGTTTTAATATAATATGAAAGAGGCTATTAATTACGAATACAAAAGTTCGGTATGTAAGCAAAGTTTTAAGACACTAGAACATCTCAATTAGGCTAATCTTGATTATCAGCAAAGTATTAAGATCTTTTATATATAATTAATTTAAGTTTGTTAACCCTCTAAAGATTGTTTTACTCTTTCTATGTTATCTCGTTATTCTTAGTTTATTATTATTATTCTCCTTTAGTATTTTATCTTATTTATTCTTATTACTGAAAGACATTTGACTAAATAAAAATGGTAAGGAAATATTATAAAGTCACATATAAAAGGGAATTATATTTATAAACGTAAATAAAGTATTTTATAATTAATCAAAATAATAAGCAATGAAAGTTATGATAGTTTCAGGATCGTCTTGCATACGTTCTAATTTCACTAAAGTACAAATTAAAGAATAATAGTCAGGTAAGTATTTAACTTATACTAGGCTTAAATCCTTAATTATTAATGACAATAGCTTTACATCAAGTTAGTTAATCGGTAATATGTAAAGTAGAATATTCAATCACAAATCATCTCTGAATCAAACATTAATTCTAATCACCAAAATTAAACAGTAATTCAAAATATATATATCTCCAATTAAATTAAACATATAGGATTCTCCAATCCAATCTATATGATTTATCCAAGTAAATTAAACATATATGATTTCTCCAAGTATATTAAACATATATGATTTCTCCAAGTAAATTAAACATATATAATTTCTCCAAGTAAATTAAACATATAGGATTCTCCAATCCAACCTATATGATTTCTCCAATTAAATTAAACATATATGATTTCTCCAAGTAAATTAAACATATATGATTTCTCCAAGTAAATTAAACATATAAGATTTCTCCAAGTAATTTAAACATACAGTATATGATTTCTCCAATAACAAAATCTTAAAGCAAATGAGTGTATGTTTTCGACATACCTCTGGTTAATTAATAGTCACAAATAATCCCTAACTAACGTGTAAGAGGTCACTATGGGACACAACTTAACACATAATAATATACAAGCCTTTGAAGTCTGTCTCGTCTCCCCACCACACTGCTCGTGTTCCCCAGCTAGAAATGTACTGCTTTTAACTATCAAATCTCCGGCTTATATATCATTTCTCGGACCAAGCTATCAAATCAGAAGGCAGGAAACAGGTGCCGAAACCAATAAAACAGGCTGCTGGTGTCAGCCATTCACAGACGAGAAGCAGGTGAACTAGGCCCCGTGAGTGGTTGGGGCAGTAGGGAGAAGGGGGCTGGTTCCGCCTCGTTCAGTTGTTTCCCCCCAAACTTGGCTGGTTTCTCTCTCTCTCTCTCTCTCTCTCTCTCTCTGGTCACTTAAGCAAGGCGAAAGTCACGTTCAACAGGTTGGTCTGGCCACATGACATCCGGTCGGTACGGATGTTACAATATATATATATATATATATATATATATATATATATATATATATATATATATATACCGTATATATATGGTGGTGGGAGATAGTTGGTTGTGGGAGATAGTTGGTGAAGGGAGATAGTTGGTGGTGGGAGATAGTTTGTGGTGGGAGATATTTGGTGGTGGGAGATAGTTGGTGGTGGGAGATATTTGGTGGTGGGAGATAGTTGGTGGTGGATGATAGTTGGTGGTGGGAGATATTTGGTGGTGGGAGATAGTTGGTGGTGGGAGATAGTTGGTGGTGGGAGATAGTTGGTGGTGGAAGATAGTTGGTGGTGGGAGATATTTGATGGAGGTGTAACAGCGCAACTGTAGGTGGCTCTACACGTATCTATAATTACATATATATCACTATAATCAAAGCACTAATCAAGTAAAGGACTGTCAATGTGTTGATGTGATCTTTCTTATAAAAGTTCACACCATCACAATAGCCCCTGGTAACTTTCCTCTAAGCTTAGGCAAGCATGGTTCTCACATCATAAGATCGAATCCACACAGCTATTGCCGAGATTTCCAGAAGAAATTGCTAGCAACTTTGTTACACATTGTATTCACACGGTGTTGCTAGGGCCGAGCCTTCAACCCTCTCACCTAGGGAGCCGCGTACTACCACCAGTCAGCCATCAACAGCCTCCCAGGAGGGTCACTCATCACAGACCCCAGGGTAAGACTTGTGACCAAGTACAGTGACGATATTCTTATTAAAGTATCAAGTGCCATACCTTACGTTCTAGTAACATTCCCTAATAGTTCCTTTCTTTCTTTACAGAGAACAATGTAATACAGGAAAGGAGCTCGTACACCATCACATACACATGATACAACAACACAAACACATAATTCATCAACAAACACACCATCACATACACTTATTACACCAAAACAAATATAAAATATGTCAACATGAACAATCAATATACAACCAAATAATGCACTAAATATATAATATTATACCAACATGCACACGTCATACCAACTCAACACACATACAGCACCAACACATTACTAAATACAGCCCACATTGCACCAACATAAGCCCACATTGCACCAACATAAGCCCACATTGCACCAACACAAACAGACAATGCACCATCACAATTGTATACTGTACTAATACTAACCCTCAGCAGTACTTTAATGTAGTCGTGTTGGCCACAGTCCACAAAAACCCTGACAGTCAAAAGAAACGTCCATTAAGGTTGTCAGTATGGTGATTGTGGAGCAAACTTGTTCCTGAATGTTGGACACGAGCAAAAGGAATTTTGAATATAATAGATTACAATATAGTTTTATAAAATATATTGTTTAAGATGCATTGTACCGATGTGTGAACAGTGTAAGATATAAGTTTCTGGTATGCTAACTAACCATTGTAAGTATGCATTTAGTTATGCATATATCAATGCAGGAAGGAATATCCCCTTCCCTTTCCATGTCTCTCACTCAGAACAGCAACGTACTTTGTCAGACAGACCTGTACTATTAACAGTAGAGGACCATACATTACCACTATCCCAAAGAGACGAAAGGGAAGGGAGGAAGGATGCTGGAAAGGTGAGGAAGAACTTTCTCAAGTGAAGATACAAGTTTGGGAGGAAGTTAAGAATTATAAAGTGAATAGTTGATGAAAATGGCCGTGGATGAGAGGGAATACTGTGGAAGGAAAATATATATATATATATATATGTATATATATATAGTTACGAGGGGAGGTAGGGGAGGTTCGGGGAAACCAGATGCTCTAACAGCCTAGCCCACAGCACTGTCCAAAAGAAACGCTGTAGCAAAAAGACAAACAATGCTGTAGACCTGCACCCAATACTGCTCACCGTACTACACTACCCTGCAATATACACGCTCTTAATATCTGACTCAAACACCAACACACGCAGGTTCTCTAGGAAAAGGGGTTATCTTCCTCTTTGCTCTATTTAACCCTTGTCTAGCGGTTTTTTTTTGGGTTTATTTGGGCATATTCAGGCCCTCCTGAATGATAAATCAAGTATCTGCATGAAAATAAATTTATTCAGCAAAAAACTAGGCACTACAAGCTTCAAAATGAGACCAGAACGAGCTACGTAGCTCGTACAGTGGTACCAGTACCATGGGAGTTTAGCGTATAGAGGCATATTTTTCCCAGCTATGCTCACTACTGGCTACACTGCCGGCCTCTCGAGAACACAGGGAACATGAGTTCATGGGCGGCGGTAAGCCCTGGGAGTCGGCTGTCTGGCCCGCTGCGCTCCCGGCCATTTGCACTCGATTTTAACCCTTTAAAAGCCTTAATAATGCTCCTAACTTGCTGCAAATTGGAGGCGGACTTAAGTCCGCCCCCGATCTTTAAGGGTTAAGCAGTAATACAAGGTGACACAAAAATATCTACTGTCCCCAAGTCTGGTTGATAGTGCGTTTAGTATTTCAAGAGTACTTCTAAGATTATTTTAAACTGTACAAATATTGTTAAAAACATAATACTGCTAGACTCCCAAACCAATCCATATCATGCCCAATCGCTTAGGAATTGAGTACAATACAGAACAAAAACATGGGGAAAAACGTCCACTGCAGTAGCCTAACACATCAGACACAAGGGTTGACATATCAGTGGGTTAGAAACTGGCTGCCACCCTCTAAAAGAGTTAAATAAGGCCCGAGCTAGAGGAGGCAGTGTGGTGGGGGGGAAAAAGCAGTAGCCTGCTTGGCACTGTAAAACTGCCCACTCACCCCTCAACCTCCATTATCAAAGGCCTAACCAAAAACTAGATAGGACAGGCCAATTCCGAAACCACTGCAGGTATCAACCCTACACTGTATAAATATACACAATTATGAATGGCAATGCAGTAGAATAAAGGAAACAAAATTATAGGAAAAAGGTGTGAAGCTTATTAAAGCAGGGATCCCACTGTGCGACTCGGCGTCTTCGAATGCGATGCGACAGCTTGCAACAGTTTTTTTCTATGTTCAGTATTCGCATTAATCGACCATAAAGTCGCAATTAATCGCAGTATTCTCACAATAGTCTCACAAACCCCCCCATGAGTACCCCAGAAGTCGCTAGGGTCGCCGTTAGATTTTGAAAAGTTTAAAATCCGGCTGTGAATGGACGACTGCTGCGACAAATGAGACATAATCGGGCAATGTCTCACTTCCTTCTCACCTTATCTCAGTAGAATCTCAGTATTTGCACCAAGGTCTCATTTGTCGCAACTCATGGAAAAGGTGTGCGAATTGGTCGACCTTCAAACGATATTTGCGAATATTGTGCGACAATTGTGCAACATCATTGCGACAATATCGATTAATTATGATGTCATTGCGTCCTTCATTGCGATTTCACCGATCCGTCATTATTGGCAACGCTGTTTTTGGCATGACCGGGCGATTACAGTGGGACAGTAGCGCAAAAAATGCGATAGTCTACCAGATAACTTCGATTGCGACGAGATTGTCACGAGACAAGTTCCGAAGGAGTGAGATATTGTGGATGAAGTAGCCCTAACCTACTATTTCGTGAATATTCCTAAATAACATGTGAATAAAACAATGAATATGCCCTGTTATGCAATATTATAGTATTCAAATTGTGACAAAAATATCATAGGGCTATTGTCTATCATCTTGTTTGGTGCTAAGTGTATAATCTAACCAAATTAAATAAAGAACACTTAAATATTACGACTTTCTTTAACCTTAAGCCTGCAATTATCAGGTATTTATTATAATTAATGTATTATTCAGACGATAATTGCCCCAAGGGACAACCAGCCTGCTTCCCAAGTTTCACTCTGTCGCCATATTGTTTGTTCAACCCGCATGGTTAACTCACCGGCTTTCATCATAAATTTCTCTTTAAATCTACTGAAAACATACGAAACATTGGGAAACTAATGATCAGGCACCTGGCGCAAAGTCACGGACATCGGAAATTAGGGCAAGTCACTAAATTAAAACTCAAGAAAATGCTACAATTGGAGAATAAAAGGGAAAATATTGTAGCTTGCTTGTCGTCAGGTCTGTGGCTGGAACCAAATGACCAGGGATGTGTACATAATACCCTGTATCCGTACTTCTGTGTGTGTGTGTGTGTGTGTGTGTGTGTGTTTGTGTTTTATTTTTTTGTTTGTTTTATTTTTTGTTTTGTTTTTGTTTTTTGTTTTTTTTGGGGGGGTCTATATTCCATCAACTCCCTCTCGGGCATAGGCTGATAGCCTTTACACTCTACCGCTGAACACGGTGAGGCCCGTGAGGTCTTGTTCCAGTCTAGGGAGTGAGACATGCTAAGCACTTAAGTGTGTGTGTGTGTTTGGGGGGGGAGGAGGGGGGGGGGGTTGTAACTGTTTCTATCATATTCAATGTCAATATCTATCCATCTCCTTGCGCATGTGTGTGTGTGTGTTTTATTATATTGTATGTGTATGAATGTAATTGTGAGTGTGTGTGGATTAGAGGGAAGTACATAGGCACTTGTGTAGTGTGTGTGTGTGTTTTTTTTTAAAGTACACGTATGTACTGTATGTGTTTATGTGATGTAATTGTGTATATATATATATATATATATATATATATATATATATATATATATATATATTATATATAAACATTGGAGTACAGTGCGAGTTTTCATATGTGCTTACCTGTCTACGTTCCCGTATGTTAACCTGTGTGTGTTCCCTATGTGTACCTTTTTAACAGGGGAATGTATGTGCGACAACCGTCCATCATTCGACATGTTCGCATAACATTCTCAGTCTAATTACACCAGTAGTCTTGCATGCGCACCATTATTGCAGCGGTATCACAATTGTAAAAAAAGTCTTTCGCATCATTCGTTCTTATCGCTGTCAAATTGTCTTCAGACTTTCGCTATTGTCGCCTCACATTCGATGTTATTGCACGATACTCGCATAACTGTCGCACGGCTATTGCGTTCTTCGCTTTATTTGCTTACAAAATGACATTGATTCGGCGCCGAAAACGGCGACTTTTGGACATTGGAAAAAAAAAGCTGTCGCAGCTCATTCGCAATCGCCGAGTCGCACAGTGGGATCACTGCTTAACTAGAATGCCAGAGAAAACGATGCAGTAGTCTCTATCTAACAAAAATGCAATTAAACCCTATATCTAAACTATTGATAGCAGGACAAAACTTTAATGCTTAAAATGACTCCAGCCTTGCTATGCTTCGATCTAATAAGAAACAAAAGATATATATGCAGTATTTGAGGGAAACACTGAAGCAAGCCTAAACAACACCAAACAGTGGATGTTGTCAGTACAAGATCTGGGACTGGAGTGACGCTGGCTAGCACGGCCAGGGGAATCCTGAGGGAGCCGCGCGGGAAGGAAGGGCTCCGAGCGCTGCCAACCTACATAATTAAATAAAGCTCTTATGCTTCCACTAATAACACAGGAACAATGATATAAATACAATACATCATTGTGCAAACATAAGGTAAACAAAATAATCCCACAAGTGCCAAACAAAAGAAGTAATTATACTTGTGGCAACAATAACGTAGGCGCAACCCTGACGAGACAAGGGCTAGCCACGAGGCATGGCCTCTAGCCTCTCACAGGGCCCTCCACAGTAGGCTTCGTGAATTATACAAGTTACACAACACTCACAACTGAAATATCGGAGGGAGTGACACCCTCCCACCCAGGGGGAGTCTGTTGGTGCATCTTGAAACAACAGACTGCCTATACTTCAACAACACTACACGACATACACAACTACAGTATTTTTTCTAGTATTTTTATAGTTTTTATATTTTTGTATTTAAACATTTTCTTCTATACAAAAACACAGCAACTCCTACCTTACGACCCTACGCTGGGCTACATACGGCAACCAACAAGCACCAGACATAAACATGCTAATCAAACCAAAGTAGGAGGCTACACCAAAACCAAGTGACCACTAAGATTTCTCCTTACAACATACCCTTTCGTGACAAACAATCAGCCATAACATTATCAGTGCCTTTAAAGTGCCACACATCCAAACTGTGTTCCTATAACAAAAGAGCCCACCTAGTTAGCCGCTGATTTTTGTACTTAAATTTCTCCAAAAACTGGAGGGAATGGTGGTCGGAGTAGATCTTAACAATCGGGCCATAGGCTGGTACGTACACCTGAAAGTGCTGCAGGGACAGAACAATAGCCAGGAGCTTCTTCTCCACCACTGAGTAATTCCTCTGGGCTCGATTAAACTTCTTTGAGTAGAAGGACACTGGATGCTCTATCCCTGCATGATCTTGCAGCAGTACCATGCCTATCCCCACATCACTAGCATCAGTGGCTAGGATAAATGGCAACCCAAAGTCAGGAGCTCGCAGGATGGGATGATGCGACTGGAGAGACTTAACTCCTGCAAAACCCTCCTGACAGTCTTCTGTCCACTTGAACTTGATATCTTTCCACAGTAAATTTGTCAGCGGAGCAAGTACAGTAGAGTAGTCTTTAATAAATCTTCGGTAGTACCCAATCATTCCTAAGAACCATTACAAAGATTTACGAGTAGTAGGAGGTGAGAAACTAGGAATAGCCTCCACCTTTGCCAAGGGTGGAGACACCTCACCATGCCTTACCACGAATCCCAAGTAATTTATAGTAGCCTGTACAAAGTCGCATTTCTCCAGATTTACAACCAATCCTGCTTCACTGAGTCTTTTGAAAAAAAACTCAATATAATAGACATGCTCTCGCCAGGTGGTATCAAAAATCACGACGTCGTCAATATAGACTACACAATTAGGGATATCATCTACAACCCGGTTCATCAATCGCTGAAATGTAGCCGGGGCATTCTTAAGCCCGTAGGGCATCACCTGACACTGGTAAACTGCCCCGTCCACCACAAAACCAGCAATTTTCTTAGCTCTCAGTCAACGGGACCTGCCAATAAGCCTTTCACTAAATCCACCTTAGTGATAAACGTGGCAGCCCCGATGCGGTCTACGGAGTCGTCAACTCTAGGTATTGGATAGGCATCTGTCTGGGATAATGCATTGATCCTCCTGAAATCAACACAAAAGCGGACCTTGCCATTTAGGTTGTAAAGTCACTGGCGATGACCACTCACTATATCCCTTCTTCACCAGACCCTTCTCCAACATGTAGTCCAGCTATGCTTTTAAGGCAGGCTGCTGAGCAGGATTTATATGGTATGGGGCCAACTTAAGCGGTTTACTCTCTACAACCTCTATGTCGTGCATCGCCCAGGATGTCAGACCTGGAGAATCACCAAACACGCTGGAGTACTGACACAGCCTATTGAACAACTCATCTTGTCGCTTAGGGCCAAGATGCTGCAACTTGTCTCTAAGAGCATCATACCCATTGCCCTCCCACAACCCAGCCGGGACCGTAGCTTCTAAATAGTCAACCTCCTTCTCCTCCTCCGTCCCTACTACAGCCAAGCCATGAGAGGGACAATCTGTGCCACCTGTGCAGTCACTCCCACAATTCATAAGAACAAAGGCTTCCCCTCCGATACCAGACATGTGCACCCCCGCATTCCTTGCGGCTACACCTGCCTGCGCAGCATCACCTCCGTCAGCGCCACGGCCAGATGTAGTCTGTCTATGGTAGGGCTTCAACATATTAATATGGCAGAATTGGGAGGCTTTGCGACGGTCGGACGTATCTATTACATAGTCAACCTCACAAATCTGCTTAACGACCTTGTATGGACCACAAAACTTAGCTTCTAAGGGTCGACCCTGAACTCGCAACAGCGCCAGAACCTCGTCGCCCACCTTGAACGCCCTAGATTTAGCCTGCTTATCATAATGGTATTTCATCTTGCTTTGTGCTGCCACTAGATGCTCCTTAGCTAGCTACAGGGCAGTCTGCAACCTCTCCCGAGTCTTCTGCACATACTCGAGCAGAGGCATAGAGCCCCCTGCCGCATCACTCTCCCAGGCATCTTTCACCACATCCAGGGGCCCTCTGATACGATGACCAAACACAAGGGAATTGGGCGAGAATCCCAAGGACTCTGAATGGACATCAAGAATAGCAAAATGAACAAAAGGTAAAGCAGTGTCCCATTCCCTCTCATGCTGCAAGCAAAATTTACGCAGCATACTCTTCAAGGTCTGGTGAAAACGCTCAAGGGCTCCCTGTGATTGTGGCTGGTATGCGCTTGAAAGCACATGCTTTATACCTAACTCTAAGAGGGTTTGCTTAAAGAGATTTGGTGTAAAATTTACTCCTCTGTCAGACTGGATTTGACGTGGCAAACCAAATCTAGTGAAGAAATGGAGGTGTTTGAGAACAACTTTTGCGTTCATGCTGCTATCCGGAATAGCCTCCGGGTATCTAGTTGTGGCATCCATCAAAGTAAGCAAGTATTTATATCCTGCACTGATGGGTGGTAAGGGACCGACCATGTCAATTTGACACGAGTAAATGGCGGTTCAACTGCAGGTATAGGGATCAAAGGAGCTACGGATATTCCTTGGTTGGGTTTTTCAACTATCTGACCAACATGACATGACATAAAAAAAAATATCCACCATTGCAGGCATATTAGGCCACCAAAAATGAAAACCCAGCCTTTCAGTAGTCTTACGCACCCCTAAATGCCCCGCCAGTGGTGCTCATGCGCTAGCCTAACCTGCTCCTCCCTGAACTGGGCAGGCACCACTAATTGCTCTTTCCCCATGCCTGAGTCCGTATCCGGCGCCCACTGCCGATACAACAATGTCCCTTTTACAATAAAGTTCTCTGGACCGTTCTTCCCACCAACCGTGCCAACCTTCTTAACCCTTAACTGTCGGCGAGCAACATAAGTCGAGTTAAATAAAGCTGGACTATGTGGCGGCGCTCGACATAGGTCGTGTGGCAATTTCAGCACGTAATGTTGCTGAGAGAGAGAGACAAGTGGTGGCAGGAGAGTAGCGAGCGTATGACTGCTCCAGACCACCGCGGCGAACCTACTGACACGAATCCCACCTCCTCCCTCCCTCTCTCACTCGCTATATACGGAATTGTATGGGAAAGTGCCTAATTACATGCTTTTTGCACTCGCGTTGCACGGTTATTGCAAGAAAACTAGCCATCATAAAAGGATCGTTATGGTGTCATTCGAAAGCTCTGTTTATGCCCTTTCAGGGATAGATACTTGTTTTACGTTCTGGGTCTTATTTAGGCATGAAAATGATCACGTAAACACCCCTATTTTGGCTAAAAACACCCCGCTGGGCGGTACATATAAATAAACCGCCTAGGCCGCTAATAAGGTGTTAAACAGGAGGCCCCGACTCGGGTCCTCTTGCTGCAACTTGCTCAGTTTGTCTATAGGTATCTCCGACAAGGCAGTTACCTCTGACCTCTCAAAAATAGCAGAAGGTTAAGTCGGCGACACTATGTCAGACTCCTCGTCCGGCACTAGGTCACCTCTACTAGTCTCGGTAGCCTCACTGGGGTCAGTCACGGCCACAGCTGCCTCCGAGCCATTGTCATCTAATAGTGCATCATGGGATGGCCTGCAGTCATGGCTGTCGGCCACCGCATCCACTAAATCCTCCTCCTGTTGTGCCACTTGTGCCATTGATCGGGTCACGGCACAGACAGGGTAGATAGAGTCCATGTTATCTTCCTGCAAACACCCACCAGTAGGGAGCTCAAAAGCAGCCTCACTGACGACTATAGGAGCCAGGCAAACTACATCCCATGCCAAATCAGTCCCGAGCAAAAAGTCCACCCCTCAACTGGCAGAGTGTCCACCATGGCCACCTTACACTCGGCAGTCAACAACGGGCAGTCTAGGGTCACCGGGACTAAATCACAGCATTGGTCACTGTTCATTCCCCTGCAAATTACAAACTCTCCTGTGCTAATAGGTCCCCCTGTCAGGTTGCGACACATGGATTGCTGCGCACCAGTATCTTTAACCCGTTGAGCCCCGGCTAGTTATAATATTTTGTTCACCCCAGTCCCAAGCCATTTTCACTTATTTTTTTTGTTTGCTATAATGGAAGACAAGGATGAGAAATGAAAAAAAAAACAAAAAAATATCACCTCTGACATTTTTTGTTGGGGGGGGGGTCCGGTGGGGGGTGGGGGGGGGGAGCTTCAAAAAAATTTGTTGAGCCAAAATGGAAGAGAATGGTGAGAAATGACACACAAATAAAAAAAA